>CP126900.1:16051950-16099450 GCA_030440675.1 Furcifer pardalis | reverse complement strand
TCACTGGACTAAATCCTCAAGCATCTCTGGCCAATTTTGCTGTTGGGGTGGTGCCAGTTTGGGGGAAATCCAGGCTGCGTATTTAAGTCACGTTCAGGGAAAGCTGAGTTGGTGATCCAAATATTTGTTTTGTGTTGGGGAGGCGGGGGGGGGGGGACCCGGACTATTTGGATTCTCTGAACAGAGAACAGCAGGTCTTTGAAAGGCTGGAAGAGGACCCTCAAGTGACGTCGACTGACGCCAGTGGAGTCTACTAAACCGGTTGCCGTGGTTTTCCTTTTGGGAAGAGCGATTGTGCTCCGAGCACGATAAAGAGCCAACGTTGAGGAATCACCGGCTCTCGATGTCACAGAAAGGAGAGAAGATGGTTGGTGGAGAAGCCAAACGTAACCCTTGGAGCCTTTGAATGTCAGGCAATTCATCACCACCAGAAAGCAGAATAGCCTTCCTTTCCCTAACATTTCCTGGAAGCTGATTTGTCAAATATGGAGGAAACATGAACAATTAGAACGAGCATCACTTGGGAAAGGTATCAATCGGAGCAACTCTGCCTCTACCTTGGCTCTCCAGGTGTTCTTGGACTTCAATTCCCAGAAGCCCTGATCAGCAGCATGCCTCAACGTGGAGCGCACGGAATGCCGTTTACCTTCCCACCAAAGTGGTACCTATTTATCTACTTGCAATTTCATGCTGCTAGGTTGGCAGGAACTGGGACAGAGACGGGAGCTCGCTCCATCGTGCAGCACTTGAGTCTCAAACTGCTGACCGGCCCGATCTTCCGGTCGTCACGTTCGGCATCTTAACCCCTTGAGCCGCCAGAAGGGATGCAGGAGCAAAACCAAATTAGAACTCCACTCGACTGTGGTGTCAGGATTCAGCCCTGGGGTGACAATCCGTCGGGAGAGCCCGTCCTCTGTGGAGGCAGTTTGGCAAGGCAAACAAGAGATTGGGTGTCATGACAGCCGCTTCGACCGCGAGATGCCCATCACTCACCTGAGCCAGGAGCACCTGGAGTCCTTGCCCAGGTCAACCGTGCCTTGGCACCATTCTCCTCCCTGGGACGCCGTGGGGTCCTCCCCTCTCCAAACCACGGGGGCAGCCGGAGGTCAGGAAGAAGCCCTCAAGAGCCAGGGGATGGAAACACACCTGCCGTTGCCGGGGCCTCCATGCATATTTGATGAGAGCGACTCGTCTCACCTTCACTTGCGTGCCAAGGACGCGACTCTTTCGACCGGCGCAGCAGCCCAAGAAGCCGGGAGGGGCCTCAACTCATTTTGGGTACCCCGAAGCGGTGTGTGGCTTACTGGGCAAGATGCTAAACCTCCTGCCAATCGGGCAATTGCAAGTAAATAGGGACCACTTCGGTGGGAAAGGTAACAGCGTTCCATGCACTCCCGTGTCTAGTCATGCCTGCCACATGTCCATGGAAACATCTGCAGATGCAGACAGCAACGGCTCTTTGGCTGTAAACAGAGATGAGCACTGAACCCTAGAGTCGGATACGACTGGCTTTCAAGATAAAGGCTTCACCTTTATCTAAAGAGGTACTGCTCTGGAGGGAACAGGAAATGTTCTGTGCGCTCCAGGACACCGGTCGCCCCGGTGAGGAGGGTGGTATAAAAATGTGAATAAATCAATCTATTCTTGCCTGCCATATGACCACAGAAATGGCTACAGATGCAGACAGCGCTGGCTCTTTGCCTGTAAACGGAGATGAGGCAGAGAACCCTAACCCAGTAGCAAGTGAACCAGCGGGAGGAGATGTGTGATGGCCAACCTTGGCACTCCAGGTGTTCTTGGACTTCAATTCCCAGAAGCCCCAAGCCAGGCACCTGCTGATCGGGGCTTCTGGTACCTGAAGTCCGAGAGCACCTGGAGTGCGAAGGTTTGCCATCACTGACATAGAGAATGATTGGCAAGTGGGAACGACAGGGAAGCAACGCCAACTCCTTGAACCTCTCTTGCTCCTATGCCATGGAGAGGAAAACGAAGCCCTTCCGAGCCTAGAGACAACACACCAACTTTGGAAAGTGGGCGTTCTCACATCCCTCTTCGGTCTCCATCCCACGAGGGAATCAGGGCCCAAGAGGGTCAGAGTGAGACGTTAAAATCAACCTTTAAGAACACAAACCCAATCGGGACTCCTATCGTTACACTCGGCCTTCCTTTGGTTCGTTCCCGTTAGACCAAAAGGCAGCGCGTGGATCTATTTCCCTCCACAAAATAAATCATGGCGGAGGAAAGACCAGCCTGACTGCACTGATGGGAGATTCCTAAGGCCAGGTTTCCCCAACCTTTTCAAGCCTGGGGCTGGGGTGGGGGCACTCTCCGTCAGCTTCGAGGGCCAGACGGCCATTTTGCCCTGCCTGCACGATGGGAGTGATCCTTTTGTCCCAACAGCTTCAAAGGGGCGGCCATTTTCTCAAATGCCCTTGGAGGGGTAGAGGACATGAAACGGCACAGGTGGCCGGATTTGGTTCATGGGCCTTAGGTTGGGGACCCCTGACTAAGGATTTTTCCCCTAGAGAAAGTTTGGCCAGATGATCCTACTATGGTAAGACGAGCAGACTCTACTGGCAGTGACTCAACGCCTATCGTCAGGCAGCGTTTAATTAACCTGACCACTAATGGCCTAGGTAGTTAAGTCCACAGGGAACGGTGAGGGTCCCCAAATGGATTAAATCTCACTCGGATCCCTCTTGAGGGAGGGCAGCAGCTTCATCCATCCTGGCCTAGGGATGACGATGAGGACTTTGCGTGCCAGAAAGTGACGTTTGGAACTGGATCCATTGTACTACGGGGGTCACACTGTGACGTGGAAGGCAGATGAAAGGCAACTGCATTATAGTCTCAGGGCAGCCTTCATGGCTGATCGCCACGAGGATCGCCAACATTCAGAATCAGACGCGGCACTCGAAGCAGCAGCGAAAGAAAGAAAAGACAGAACATCCCCCTCCTGATTTTGCAACAAGCTTAGCCATTGATTACTTTACTACTGTCGACATTTCACTCTCCAAGGAGCGTCTGAACCAATCTTTATGTCCACTCAAGGACGTGCTGGTTGTTTTGACAGGTCTGGAGAGAAAGATCTTCCATCGGAGCGGCGAGACGGGATAGGAGCAAAATTTGTTCTGTAAAGCGGAAAGGGGAATCCTCGTTTCCTTTCAACATCCCCCCCCCCCCAAAAAAAAAATAATTAAAGCAAATGATGCATCCCTTCTTAGCCGAAGGGAAGCAATCTCACACCATTCTGTGGTCATTAATGCGAACGAGTCTTCATTTTGCGTGGGACTAACGATTATGTTTTGGTCCACGCGGAAACCGAAGCACCTTGATTCGTTGAAACATAAGAACGGAAAGAAATTGGACGTTTGTCGGATCGATGCGTGCGGAAGTTGAAACAGGTCTTCTCTCCACCTGTCGACTCAAGTTTGCTTTCTAAGCAGGGACTTGGATACAGCAAAGTCGCCCCCCCATCGAACTCCTGTCAGAAAAGCAGCCAAGAGCGCCAAGACGAAGCCCTCTCCCTCGGGATCCTGTCCGTCCTCCTGTGTTATCCAGCCAGCAAAGCTTCACGGAAGCTTACGCGGAGCAGGAGAGGGAGAGAAAAGCCCTTCCGTCTCCTCTTTAAGATTTTCGTGTTGACAGAGTTTACTCTTAAAACCGCAGGGAGAGGGGAATCCAGAGGCCGGATTATTTCTTGACTATCTGGATGACATCTTCATGCTCCATCATGTGGCTGAGCCCGACCCGCTGCGGGCTGTATTTGGTGCTGGTTCCCTTGAAGAAAGAAGAAACAAATCAAATACTTTAAAACTGGAAATGTGCCCCTAGAAGAGTCCCGTTAATGGGCACTGGTTATATAAAAGTGAGTCTGGTTATCGTGCTATGGTCATAGAGTTCCCAAGCTAAGATCTGTGGGCTGGATCCGGCGCACAGTCCCCTTTCATGCGGGCCGGATCCAGCCCACAGTCCCCTTTCATGCGGGCCCCCCACCACTCCAAGGGCATTTGAGAAGCAAAATGGCCATCCTTATGCAGCGGCCAAGCCAAGAAAGTGGCCTCATTTTGGCAGTCCAGGGTTTCATCTGGACACGAAAGAGAATGACCATTATGGGGGGAGCCTTGAGTGTCGGTTTCGTGGAGGCCGACTTACCCAAACTAAGGCATACTTGAACTGGCTGGCTAACGTCCGGTGGATGCGATGGCACTGAAAGAAGGAAAGGAAGCGGTTTGCAAATCTTAAGATCTCGCTGTTCGAGCCAGGATTTGGTCCTGAGAAGACGACCTCAAGTTTAACTTCACAAATATGTCATTCTGTTTCGTCCCCTAGGCGGGTGTCATTTTGGATGCACCATTGAAAACATCCTCTAGACCCGTGATGGCACTCCAGATGTTCTTGGACTTCAATTCCAAGAAGCCCAAGCCCCCATGAATCCACACGAAAGGGTTTACCACGATTCATCCAACTCACACCGCCCTAGTCGCTCCCGGAAGCGGAAGTAAAACCCACCCGTATGGAATTGAAGTCCAAGAACACCTGGAGTGCCAAGGTTCGCCATCACCTTTCTATATCCTGAGGGCTGCTCCATGGATGAAGACACTCCATCACACTAGTGAGAGACCCTGGCAATGATTTCTTGATAATCTACCTTTCCATCTAGAGCAGGGGATTCTTCAAACATGGCTCTCCAGGTGTTCTTGGACTTCAGTTCCCAGAAGCCCAAGAACATCTGGAGAGCCATGTTTGCTGCCACCTGGTCTAGATCACTCTTGAGTTTCCCCACCACTGGATTAAGTCCCCTTGAGGCCACCGCCATGGATCCAACGCTCACCACATGTTCCACCGAAGCCCCTTTCCGTAGGATGATGGCGTCCGAGAAGTCTGGCCTCTCTGCAAAAGGGGAGAGGGAGAAGCCTGGTTAGGAGAGCATCGGGAGATTTTGAAGGACATTAACCCGCCCGTCCTTCATTTTTAATATTGCCCTAATCGTGTTTGGCCAGATGCCACCCGCCCGGTACGACTTACGGCCCCTCTTCTTGGTGTAGATACACGTCAGAGCCAGGTATTCCCACAACGTCTCCAGAAGGTAGTCCAAATTCAACTTCATGCCGCAGCTAAGGAGAAAGAGGAGTCAACAGAAGAAGATGATTGAGTGGTTGTTCTCGCTGTAGACCTTTGGCTCTTGGACTTCAATTCCCAGAAGCCTCAGTCAGTCCATTGGTTGATCAGTTCTTTGTGGAATTGACTTGGGCTTCTGGGAATTTAAAGTCCAACAACCAAAGGTTGGGGAACGCTGGTCTAGATGCGTCATGCAACATCAGTTAAGAGGCAACGTCCGGGTAGACTGGTGGGTCATCTTACCTGATCACCACGCTGTGCGGCTTCCTAGCCAGACGATCTACTTCCTCCATGGAGATCTGATCAATTTTGTTATAAACCTAGAGGGAGGAGAGCAAAGGGGCATCGACGCAATGAAGAAACAGCCGATACCTTCCTGCCGAATGGCCAGATCCAGGACCCACAGCAATCCAGTTGGCAATTTTGCTTCTTAAAAATGCCACTTACGCTCACCCATCTACATAAATGACGTTACTGTCGATTCAGCAACAAAGGAGCCGTCACAATTAGATTTTCTTATTTTCACAACCAATGGACGCAAGGGTCGTTGAGTTCCAACTCACAAAACAGCCAATTTCCTTTGGAAATTAATTTTTGGATTTCCTCTCGGCACACTATCTTTACAACTCAAATGGACAGGAATTTGGTTTTGCCTTCTCCAAAGCCGAGCTTCCTTGGTTAAGATGCCACTGGGTTGGAAAAGCGGGAATATCCCCTTTGAAAAGGATGTTCTGGCTAGATTAGTCTCAGAGTCTGGTCAATTCGATGGTGGCCAAAGTGCTAAAGGAAATGTCCATGTGCAGAAGGAAGATGGCAAAGAAGAAACGCTCCTGGTTTATGACGAACGGGATCTACCTGGGTTGGCTGCAAACTACTCACATAAAGGCACGGCATGTAGACCCGGTTCCCCACAATCACGTCGATGAAGTCGTCCGGCGAGCAGTCTTCCCGGAAGAGCACCTCCGCATTGAAGATTTCTTAGGCGAGCAAAAGTTAAGGCTAAATGAGTGGTTTACGGAAAAGGCAGCGGTTTTGTGGTTCTAAGCCAGACAACAACAATTTTGCTACTGGGAGTAACATGTGCGATTTGCACGTTCATTAGCATTTTGCCCCCAACATGCTAGGTCCTCATTTGAGCAACCTCAGGCTAGAAGGCCGAGTCAACCTTGAGCCCTGGCCAGGATCGAACGCACCACCTTTGGGTTGCAGGACACAGCCGGTTTGCGCCACCGCACTGCCAGGTGCAAACACCTGCCGCGAACGTTTGGGACTCTCCTTTCCAATTCCCCTCCGCTAACCAACAAGAAATCAGCGCACGCCTGAAGAAGTGCTCGTAAATCACGACTGCTTGTGCGACGCTTGATTTTTTTTTTTTAAGTGACCCCACCTTTCTTGTGGAATTACACTTTGGGCCCTGAAAGGTGAAGTTCCAAAGCTTAGCCCGGAGGAGCCGCTGAGAAAAAAGGATGCTGTATTCGTGAAGAATGAGCTGCACGAGCTTTTCCGAACACTGGGTCAGCGTCACAGTGGAGTTGAAAGACATGCCTCCGGCCTTCTTTTGCTGAGAGAGAGAGAGAGAGAGAGAGAGAGAGAGAGAGAGAGAGGACCATTTGTAGAAAGTAGGGTAGTAAAGGTCACCCTTGCTCAAAAGCCAGTTGTATCCAACTCTAGGGTTCAGTGCTCATCTCCGTTTAAAGACCCAGTGCTGTTTGCCTCCACAGACCTTTCCATGGCCATGCAGCGGAAGCACACAGAACGCTGCCACCTTCCCTGCCAAAGCAGTGCCTATGGATCTACTTGCTTTCAAGCAGGATCAGGGAGGACCGCTTCTTGGACCTGCCTGCTCAGTACCTGAGCTCTTCAACGGAGGCCCTGCTCTCTATGCCTCATTGCCTGAGAGGGAAACCAAGACGGGGCCCTTCAAGGAGCCCAAACAGCCGTTCTCACCTTGAAGTAGATGTTGGGTTTAATTTTATTCAGCCGGATGCCCACGGATTCCAGTTCCTTCTCCAACAGGGCCCTGCGGGACCCGAGAAGCATCATGGAGAGGGGAGAAGAAACCGTTAAAACCTTCGCCCAAATCCAAGCGCATCCAAACTCAAAAACACAGCCAGGAGCAGAGGTGGGGGAATGTTCTTTTCAAGAACGAAAACACCGTCAATCTCTCCGTTGCCATGGCCACAGTGTAGAGCAGTGGTAGCAAACCTATGGCAGGCATGCCAGAGGGGGCACTCAGAGCCCTATCTGTGGGCATGCATGCCACCTCCCCCCAGCACAGAGTTCATCCCGCCCCTCTGCCCAGCAGCCCAATGGGAGCGCTTTCTCCCTCCCCCAGCACAGAGTTCACCCCACCCCTCCCCCCAGCAGCCCAATGGGAGCACCTCCTCCCTCCCCCCAGCACAGAGTTCACCCCGCCCCTCTGCCCAGCAGCCCAATGGGAGCACTTCTTCCCTCCCATCTGGGGTGGGTCACACATGGCACGAGGGTGCGGCACGGATGGCAGCATGTTAAGTCTGTGGCGAAGGTGGGAACCCTCCAGGCCTCACATCCCCAAGAGGCTCTCTTTCACCCACGCCATGCGCAGCCTGACCCTGACCTCTGCACTTCTCCCTTTGTGGCATCCAGCATCATGATGACCACATCCGACGTCCGGGCCACGGCGATGACCTGCCGGCCTCGACCTTTCCCTGGGAAGCGAAAGAGAATTGGAAGGAGAGACGTTACCCAAGGGGGACACCAAGAAGCCAAACGGCAGCAGAAAATACTCCAGATCTTAGCCAAGCGATGGGTGGGATTTTAATACTGCTTCTGTTGAGTTTTCAGCCGCTGGCCCAGTCCAATTTATATTGCTGCCCAACAAAAAACGACTCTGGGCAGCTCAAAAAGTTAAAATCAACAATACAGTCCAAAACTCCAGTCAACTTTTCCTGGGGATAAAATGACCCCCAAGCTATCAGGACTCCTCAGAAGTCACACAATCTTTTGGCTACGCCAGGGGTTCCTCATCTTTTCAGGCTCGGGGCCGGGTCGTGCTCTCTCAAGCCAGCTTCGAGGGCTGAGCGGCCATTTTGCACTGCCTGCACGATGGGGGAGACCACTTTCTCCCAACAGCTTCAAAGGGGCAGCCATTTTTTTTCTTTGAACGCCCTTGGAGGTGTGGGAACCCCTGGGCCACACAAAGGCAGTGAAAGGACCGGACAAAATTCTAACCTTGGGCAGCGCCTTCAATGATTCCAGGTAGATCCAGAAGTTGGATGTTGGCTCCTTTGTACTGTAAGAAGAGAATGAAATAAAACAATGAAGACAGGTATACAAGGAGAGGCAATTCAATCTTTAATTCAGATCAAGCACTTCATCTTTAGCTGTTCCAAAATCTAAGTCTCAAAAGTTTCCAGTCTTCCCAGTTTACAAGCCCTCCCCATAAAATCAATTTCATACAAAATGCGGCTACGCAACTGAACCCGTTTTTCTGATGAGATTCATATATTTATCTGGCTGTACGGTCTCCTCCCGTGATGGCGAACCTTGGCGCTCCAGATGTTCTTGGACTTCAGTTCCCAGAAGCCCAAGCACCCTATGCATCCACACAAATGGGTTTACTGCGATTCATCCGGCCTGCGCTGCCCTCGTCGCTCCCGGAAGTGGAAGTAAAACGCGCCCGTCCAGCAGTCGTATCCAACTACACACAGCAATTTCTTGACTCTTACATCTCAACTGGGCATAACCCCTTATATTAGCCGAGTGTCTTGGAAAATGAAATTTGCAAACCAAGCCCTACTGAGCACAAAATATGCTGATTGGCAAAGTATTCGTGGTGAGGAAATATCTGGTGGGGATGAACACATCCTTTCTGCGGCAAAGGTAGACCTTCAGTCTTTATGCGCACAATAGCTGAATGGGTCTCAATCCCGTCCAAAGAGAACCTGAACCAACGGTACTCACCTCTATGACCCCAGGAATACAGGTCAATGTGGTGAATTCATAGGAAGCTGCTTCACTTGCTGTGGAGGTCATTAAACTCAGAAAGGTTGACTGAAAAGGAAGAGGAGGGCATTATCAGAACAGAAGAAGCCATGTATTCAGTGATCTTATAAAAATGACTGCTCCAAACTGCTTCTTCAAACACAGGTTTATGGCCAGAGCACCGATGATACGGTTGTGAAATGTGCCTGCTCTACTCCAAGCACCATCTTCCACCAGTGATGGCCAAGCTTGGAACTCCAGGTGGCCTTGGACTTCAACTCCCAGAAGCCTTGATCAGCAGGAGTGCTGACTTGGGCTTCTGGGAATTGAAGCCCAAGAACACCTGGAGTGCCAAGGGGTTCACCATCCCTGCTCTAGAGTCTGCAAAGGTCCTTCTGGAGCACCTCTTAGGTCCGTGATGGTGAACCTTGGCACTCCAGCTCTTCCTGAACTTCAGTTCCCAGAAGCCCAAGGACACCCAGAGTGCCAAGATTGGCCATCACTGTTCTACACTTTCAATTAACATGCCCATTGGCTGGGGGGAAAAGGAGTAATTAAAGAATATAAAACAGATCCTGGTGCCAACCCCAAGGTTAACAAGGAAGGTTGTGATTCGTAGAAGAGCCTTCTCAGTGGCGGCACCAACGCGTTGGAACTCTCTACTTGCTGAACCGCGCTTGATTCCATCTTTGCCTATTTTTAGGGGAAAAAATCTTTCTCTTTAAATAGGCTTTTCAAGACATCTTACCAATTGTTTTTAGTTGTGAAGCCGCCCTGAGTCTTCGGAGGAGGGCGGGGTACAAATGAAAAAAATAAATAGATAAATAATTAAATAAAATGGCTGAGCAATAGGATTAACTAACCTATCGTTGCCAATATGCGTTGTTTCGGAGGGCATTGTTAATTGTGTATTGTCTTTACCGGGAGACACAGAAAGAGCTTCTACGAAGAGTGTGGCATTTTTGAACCACAATCGGGCGTAACCTCGTAACGGCAACCTTGTGTTGCCAGCTAATCTTTCTCACACTGGGTCAGGCGAAAGGAACTGCAGAATGAGCTCACCAAAAAGGGCCTTCATTTTGGCAGTTTCATGTCTGGCCAAGATACGGAAGAGAAATTGTTTTTACCCATAATTTTATTCGTTTTGGTTTATTGTTTATGTTTAATTTTATACTGCTGTTGTAAAAGAGAGAACATCCCATGATGGGCAGGATATAAATGGAATGAATGAATGAATGAATGAATGAATGAATAAAATCAATCAACATACATATCCTAACAAATTCAGAACTGGATAACAAATACACTCCAGAAAATGTTTCAGAAAGAGACCTGGTAGCGCAGCGGTTAAACTGCTGTACTGCAACCAAAAAGGTGGTGAGTTTGATCCTGACCAGGGCTCAAGGTTGACTTAGCATCTTATCTCCTTCCAAAGTTGGTAAAATAAGTACCCAGCATATTGGGGGGGAAAATTCTAATTTACTCATGAAGAGGAATGTGGGGGGCGAGGTAAGAATGGACCCAAGAACTTTATCGTTGTCACTGACCTTACCCACAGAAGGGAAACCTATCAATGCCACCCTGGCATCTCCCGATTTCATCACATCGAAGCCTTCTCCTTTGCCTGCCGATGCTTTGGAAGGCTCCAGAAGCTGAGCTCGGTACTTGGCGAGTTTGGCCTTCAGCAAGCCAAGGTGGTACTCAGTGGCTAGGAAGGGAAAGCGACACAGATTTAGCTAGAGAACCAAACCAGTGGCAAGGGAACAAGTGGAGTGTGTATATATATATATTCATTCATTAGTTACAAGAACACCAAATAAGGCTGATGGAGGATGCTAGACGTGCCATGGCAAGAACCTTGCATCTCCCTTGACACCTGAGGGAGTAAAAGAGGAAGGAAAGAAGAAGACACGTTTATTCGCATCCATTGCCTGCAGGGTGGTGTGATCCTGGCTTGTATTCTTCTCCTTCTTCTGATTCTTCTTCCGCCATACCTGAATCCAAAAACTGTCGATCCTCAGTGCACACACACGCACACACCGAGAGAAAGATTTCTTCTTCTGCCATATCCAAATCTGAATATTGGCGATCCTCATGGCGATCAGTCATGAAGCCTGTCCTGAGAATACAACGCCATGGCCTTTCATTTGCCTCTGCATCACAGCATTGACACCCATAGTACCACGGATCCAGTTCCATGAGTCACGTTCTGGTCCTGAGCCCGTTTGGCAAGCAAAGTCTTCCTCAGCCCCAGGCCAGCTGCTGCCCTCCATCAAGATGGATTCAAGTGGGATTTAATCCACTTGGGGACCATCATCCTTTCCTATGGACTTCACCAAGGCTGCTAGTCCTCAGGGTGGTCAGGTTAGTTAACCTCTGCCTGATAATCTGCGCTGAGTCACTGGCAGTAGGGTCTACTCCCATGACGGCGAACCTCGGCACTCCAGATGTTCTTGGACTTCTCAGAATCCCAAGCCCCCTTGAATCCACACGAATGGGTTCATCCATCCTGTGCTCCCCTCGTCGTTCCCGGAGGCGGAAGTAAAACACGCTCGTACGGACGAAGGGCTAACCTGGAAGAGTCTTAACCGTATGGGCACGTTTTACTTCCGCTTCCGGGAGCGACGAGGGCGGCGCGGGCCGGATGAACCACAGCAAACCCATTCGTGTGGATTCGCGGGAGGCGTGAGCTTCTGGGAATTGAAGTCCAAGAGTCGCGTATACTATCACGCTACATAAGTGCATAAAATAAAACTCCCATTTATGGACCACTTCTGGCCGCGGGCGATGGGAATTGTAGCCCAGCGAGGACTCCCAGCCAAGGACCCATACTCCCCAACCAGGGGCAGGCAGGTAAAAAGTCCACCTGTCCAACTCCACCTGTCGAACATCTGCCTGGAAAAGGGATGACACCCCCCCCCCCTTTTTTGCTAACCTTTGTTCTTCTGGGTCCGGGCGATCTCCTTCTCGATCTCCGCGATCTTCTCCAGGATCCCCATCGTGGCTGGCAAGAAGACCCACCCGCCGGACGAGATAGCCGGCGGACAAGATGCCCCGGAAGCAGTCGCCGCCGTCCGCGCCAGCTGTTCTTTCACGGTGCGCCGCCTATAAATGCCCCCCCGGTATCCGAGCCCGGGACTTTTGGTTCCGGCACAATTCGTTCCTACCCCACCAGGATTTCAACTGGGGTTGCCTCCCTCTCCCCCCCCCCCGCTTTTTATCCTTGCTGCCATCTGTTTGCCAATGTGTGTGTAGATATAAAGGTCTACCTTACAGGGCTGTTGTAAGGAGCTCTGGAATCCTCTCTTCTCTTCCACCCAGTGACTTTCTCCTTATTTTACACTAGATTAGTGGCAGGGAGCTCAGATACTGCAAACACACCTGGCCTTCCCCCCCATCCTGCCCCAAAGGCATTAGGAATCCTAGACCCCCAAAACTGGGGAAGAAACCCCCCTAAAAAGCCTGAACGACCACTGTGGATTTAAACAACCACAACCCAACTTCCTCCCCGGAAGACTATGTGAATTTTATCTCAGTCTTATGTGCCAGGCTCATATATATAGGAGCTTAGCAAAGGTTAAGGCCTTCCTGCCAACCTAGCCTTTTGAAAGCAAGAAATTGCAAGGAGATAAGCGGGTACCGCTTCAGTGGGAAGGTAAACACCGTTCCATGCACTCGGGTGCTGAAGCATGCCTGCCGCATGTCCACGGAAACGCAGCAGATAGAAAGCAAGAAATTGCAAGTGGACAAATAGGTACCGCTTCAGCAGGAAAGGTGAGAGCATCCTGTGTGTTTCGGCGTCTAGTCACGCCTGTCACCTAACCATGGAAATATCTGTAGACGCAGACAGCGCTGGCTCTTTGGCTATAAACAGAGATGAGCACTGAACCCTAGAGTCAGATACCTATAAGTCAAGGTCACCCATGCTTGAAAGCCAGTCATGTCTGACTAGGGTGCGGCATTCATCTGTTTACAACCAAAGAACCAGCACTATCTGCATCTATAGATATTTCTATGGTTAGCTGGCAGGCATGGCTAGACGCCGAAGCACACAGGATGTGCTTACCTTTCCCGCCGAAGCAGTACCTATTTATCTACTTGCAATTTCTTGCTTTTGAACAGACTAATACAGCTACCTTCTTGTCAAGTGAGACATCAGTGGCAGATCAGGTAGTAGAGATGGATGTGGGGAGGAAGCAAGAGGGATCAGGAAAGGACAGGGACTTGAGAGTCCTGCCTAGACCCCTACTCACATCATGAGAATTCGGCAAAAACTACAAATAGTTTCCGCCTTCTTCTTTTTTGGCACACCTTTTGAGTTATTTTTCAGCCGAGCCGTCTACAAGCGAAGTAAAATTCATTTTCACGGACTGCTGCAAAGAGAAAGCACACACAAGAGAATGCACCATGCCTCATTAAACACAAGTTCTTTTAATTTGGACATCGAGAACTCTGGAAAACTCAGTTCCCCTTTCTGCAATTTGTCTATAAATAGCTTTTAGTGCTCAGATTTACAAGTTTGCTTTAGAAAACCTTTTCCAGTAAGATTTTTGGAAGCTCTTGCTTCAGCCGTTTTTGAGGCCAAGAAACGCTGCCTTCGAGGCTTTTCTACCAGTGGAATGCAGCCATGGGCAGGCTTTTCACATCTGAAAGTTTACTGAGCAGAGTGGAGGGAGAGGAGATGGGAAGAAAGCAGAAGTGTCTCCTGGAAAGCAAAGCTACACCGGTTTTGTTTAAGTGCTGACATGTTAAATCATTCAGAATTGCAGCTCTGAATTAGCACTGCCTTTTCCAAAGATCTTGCTCTGGACCCAAGCAGCCTTCTGTCTCGTGTGCTTCAGCCCAACGCATGAAATAGAAATAGAACTGGTTTTGCCAATGAAATAGAAGCATCATATACGGAATTGAAAAGAAACTCCTCAATGCACCAAGAATTGCAACAGCAGGCTCCTTGGTCATCTGGACGCTTGTTTGGGGAGGATCAATTCCTGCCGATGGATTTTGTGACTCGTTTCAGAACTTTTCTAAAACTTTAGAATGTAAAAGCTTATTAATAGGTTCAGACTCTTGGTGGATGAGAATTGAAAGGAGGATTTCAGGCACGTTTAAGAGGCATAATTCAAGAAGCAAAAAGGAGAAGCCGGAAAGAAAACATGTTCGCCTGTTGACAGAACAAACAGATGGGAGAGATTGACTTTGGCCCTCCTGGCAAACTCATCTCCAATGTGCCAAAAATCCAGCATCAGTGGCACTTTCAGGTTTAACAGAGATATCTCTAGGCCAGTGATGGCAAACCTTGGCACTCCAGATGTTCTTCGACTTCAATTACCAGAATCCCTGATCAGCGGGAGTGCTGACTTGGGCTTCTGGGAATCGAAGTCCAAGAACACCTGGAGTGTCAAGGTTCACCATCCCTGCTCTAGTCTGCAAAGGTCCTTCTGGAGCACCTTCTAGGTCCATGATGGTGAACCTGGGCACTCCAGCTGTTCTTGAACGTCAATTCCCAGAAGTCCAAGTCTCTGTGAATCCACAAGACCAGCCCATGGCCCAAAATGTTTGGGCACCCCCGTCTTAGTTCTTCACCTCCAAACCTCATCCCCCAAAGCAAGAGAGTCAAAATGACTTTTAAATTATGGAGGGAAGAGAAAGGGAGGCCATCGCCCTATGGAACACTTATGTGATTAATGACAACACTCAATCCACGTGCGCCACTCTCCAGTTTAAGGCTTCAGTCAGCAATTTAGCCACCGCACTATACTGTAACACGGTTAGAAAGAAAACACAATGCCAAGTCTAAATTAAGCAAAAAATAAATAAAATAAAAATTTAACACAATCAAAGTGAGGAGCGTTGATTGCCTCTCTCTCTCTCTTTCTGTAAAAAATAAAAAACACCCCAGAATATTATTTTAAATGCTCATTGGCTTTGTTCTGGAAAATGTAGGACAGAATCGTGTCCTGTGCATGGAAATTACAACGTACAGTCAAGCCTCGCATAAAGAGCGCCTCGCTTAAAGAGTAACTCGCTTAAAGAGCAGAATTTTCTCTGAATGTTCGCTTTGCTTAACAATTAAAACCAACCGAAAACTTGTTTAACAAATAAATCGGGGTTCGCAATCCCCCCCCCCATCGGTCACTTCGAATGGTGTTTTGCTTAAAGAGCAAACTCGCTTGAAGAGCAATCCTGTGGAACACATTGTGCTCTTTAAGCGAGGTACAACTGTATGTGAACCAAGAAAGGCAGAGTCCTACAACCTGCATTAACAACTGTCAATTAAACCAGCAGAATAAGCAGCTTCTCTTTTCCAGCACAGAATTGTCTGGCCCTGGCTCTTCAGCTATAAAGAGATGAGCACTGAACCCTAGAGTCAGACACGATTGGCTTTCGAATAAGGGTGACCTTTACCTAGCTGTAAGGAGGGACAATGGAGTCCCCTTGCCCAATTTGGCCAATCAAATTGTTGACACTCTCTGCCTCCTTGGTGTATCAGTATTTTCAAACACATCACTAAAATCAGACAACCAGAAACTCATTTTCAAATCAAAGCAAACTACCACAATCTAAACTTACTCTCCTTTGCTCTAGCAAGACTGCAATGGAAATGCAGCCACGGGTATAGAATCAGAATACGGTTCATTAGTCCTAATGACCATTCCTGGTTGCGGAAGTCCAAGCCACTAGGCATGGCAAAAATGCCACAAGACTAGACTCGCAACAGGACGGTCATAAAGCAACCTCGTCTTTGACCGCTATTTCAGGAGAACACCAACGCCTTCCACCTGCAACCTTCTTTCGCCTGTTTCCAACTTCCTGGTATGTACAAATTACCTCCAGTGGGGAGACAGAAAAATCTACAAAGAGCTGTTCACTTCTCCATTGGATTCAGAAACTGGATGGTTACAGGCAAAACAATGTTCTAACCCCCTAAATTCATATGGCAGGGAAAATGTTACTGTCCCCTTTACCAGCCAATGTTGAATGCAAGCAGGTTAAAAAATCCCCTCTTCTCCCCCCCCCCCCCAGTGCACAAGTGCCATATTAAAACAAAAACTTATTAGCACATATACGCACATGCAATGCGTAAAGGAAGCCTGGCACGTGAACCTGAAGTTACTGTAGATTTTTAAGTCCAGGAGAACAGTTCATTTATTATTATTTTTTGGTGGAGGGGATTTCCTCAGACAAAACTCACTGTGCATGCCGAATGTTCTCTTTAGCACGACATGGAGCATTTTCGCACCCCTTACAAAGTGCATATTCGGGCGTCAGCGCTGTGATGGTATTACACAGAAAGAATACCACTGTCAAACCAACACTGACTTTCACTGGCTTCACCATGAAAGGGGGGGGGGAGCAGCAGTCACGGCAAAATGCATGGAGGAGCAATCTGTCCCAAGCGCCAGACAGAGAGCGTGGACAAGGAAAACAGGCCACAAAATTAAGTCCATGAAAGGTTGCGTTTCTTTTTCTCTTTAAGGTTACAAAACCTGCATTAGCGTCACTGGATTTCCCACTCTTCCAGACTGTTTTAATCTCGCGGCCCGCTGACGCTATCCAGCTAGCGCTTCCGGCCAACGTTCCTGAGAGATGCAGCTTCGTTAGCCGACGACAACAGACGACTCGGTAGGCTCTGTCTTCTTGAGGGCCAAAGGCTTCCTTAAGCGGATGTCGTAGCTGCGTACAAAAGCTACGAGCAAGGCTCAGTCCCTCTGGATGAATGTTGTTAAATACAACCCATCACTAAAGCAAAGAGTGGAAAGACCTAAACAGGTGGCAGCTTATGTTTCCTTCTAACCGAAGGGAATCCAGACCGGCACGAAGCCATTTCTTCCCCTCCCCACCAAAAAAACCAAGAGGCAAAGACTGTGATCATAGAAGACTAGCTGTGCAAATACAAGAAAGTGCATTGAATGGTAGCTTTAAAACCAGATTAGAGGATTGACTTTGCCACGCAGCTGGAGGGAGGGCCGGGCTCCAGCAACCCCCCCACAGGTTCACATCCAGGTGCTCACGCCAGTCCAGGTGCTGGGCAGGAGGAGAGCCTGGAGTCTCCTGCCTTGACGGGGACAGCACAGTTGTTCCGAACACGGGCGCTCGCTCTCTTTCTCTCTCTCAATCTCTCACGCCGACGTGCTCTCTCTCCCCCCTGGCCCCACCGGTCATCTCTCGGTACCGCTCTTGGTATCACTGTCACCGGAACTCGTAAATGGGTGCGCTGTACTCAGGGACATGAGTCAGATTCAGGGACTGATACCTAGGGAAGCAAGCAAAAGGATGATAACGGTATGGGTTTATCTAGTCAGGTTTTTGCCTCCCATAGAGCAGTTGTTTTCAAAATGCTGGACTATCTGGGAGCTCTTGCCACCCATCCAATAAATGAAGGTTTCCACCTAGTACACATTCTGGCCATAGAGGACTGCTTCGTCAACTGAGCATTTACCAAAGATGCAGCACTTGAGCTAATATAGCTGTCAAACAAGGAGCACATGGAATACTGTTACAGACTGAGTTCAGAATCCTTCGTTCCCTTTCCCTGGCCAATCGCTAAATTTCTTGACTTACAAAATCCTTGACACAACACATCTTAGCAGGCTCTGTCTGGTTAACCACCCAGCAAAAGGAAAGCCCTCCAGTCAGACAATATGCCAAGAAAGCGACCGCTCACCATTCTGAGCTTCTGTGGTAGTAATAGCCCTCTATAGATGCTGCAGATTTCTGGAAGCATATGTAATAAAACCCAGCAAAGGAAGCACCGCTGATGTCTTTGATGGTGTGATCAGGGACCAGGAATTGTTCCTGTAGAAGAGTTAACGAGGAGATGGAAAGTCAGGTGGAAGCCAGGCTTTTTGCTGGAGAAACTCCGCTCAGGGGACGCCCAAATGAGGCTCCTGTCATGTCCCCAACAGCTGGGACAGAGACAGGCACTCAATCTGTAATGCAGTACCCAGGTCTCAAACTGCCTACTTGCCAGCCGTCCAGCTAACAAGGTGAGCTTCTTAACCACTCAGCCACCCCAGCCCCTCTTCCACTTGAACGATGAGAAGTTATTATTATTATTATTTCAAATTTATATCCCGCCCTACTCAGGAAAACCCAACTCTAGGCGGCTACAGTTACAGTCCAGCAAGTCCCCAAAGAATGTGTCTATGAGGGACTTACCTTCCACCGCATGAAAACGAAGTCGTCAATCTTCAGATCCTCATAATCAAAGTCATCTGAATTAAATGTTTTTGCATACTGGTAAAAGGCTGGGAACTTCCCCTAGAAGGAAGGACGACAAAGCCTTTAACGGCCAGGGGAAAAGATACATGCCACTCCATCATGGGCACATTAAACTATGGATGCTACTTACCAATGGAATCACAGCAATGTTGCAAACCTTCCCATGGAGCCCTGTTGGAGAACCTTGGCACTCCAGGTGTTCTTGGACTTCGATTCCCAGAAGCCCAAGTCTCAGTGAATCCACACAAATGAATTTACTGCATGTGTGCACAGTAAACCCACTTGTGTGGATTCACAGGGACTTGGGCTTCTGGGAAACGAAGTCCGAGAACACCTGGAGTGCCAAGGTTCTCCATCACTGCCATAGAGCATAGCTTTTTCTTTACTTCTGCATTCAGCTGAACCTCAACCACACCGAACAACTGAAAAGAGGACCACATGAAGCAGAAACCTCTTCACAAGCAACCCCAAAATAAGTTTAAAAGAAGCAGGAGTTCCAGTGAACCAACGATGTGCGATATTATCCCACAGGCCACAAGGATAAAATGTACCTAATTTATATTACTTCCGTCTACGGACAAATGCTTCTTTGCCCCAATAAAGCACCTCTTTGCACAGAAGGCCAGCAAATCAAGGAGAAGCCCTGACTGGAACATTTCCCCCACCCTCTCCTTAGAGCGCATTTTCATGTGCTAAGGGCAATGCTGTCATAGGACCTCCCACCTGCAGCCTGAAATAGGACAGGACAGGTAGCAGCTTGCCTCCTCAATAAGAACCAAAGGCAGGCACTCACCCAATGTTTACGATCCACGTCTTCGTCTGCATCCCACTTGCGTGTTAAAAACGGGTGTTTCTTACTGATTATTTCTCCTTCAAAGAAAGTTGTAAGGGTTGGATACTCCTAGAATTAAGGTGGGACACGAGGAACAATATATATACGTATTTCATTTGGTGGGTATTTCTTTCTATTTAAAAGAAAACCCCTAAAAAAAGGGGGGGTTACATGAAAGACATACCTCTGTAAGGCCTTTAATCTTCAAGTATCCACAGAGATAAGAGTTCTCCATGTCAACATGCTGAAAAGTAGATAAAAAAAAAAACCTTCCATGACTCCGTTTCCGAAGAAAAACAAGCTACCATATAAATTTGAATATAAATTTATATAATATAAATTTGAACTAATAAATAATAAATAAATAAATACCTAAACAGCCTTCTGGAAACAGCAAGCCAACCACCAAGGATCAATTACAATGATAAAAAGAGGGATCTAGATCAGGGGCACCCAAACTCCAGCCCGGGGGCCAGATAAATTGGTGTTGAGGGCCGCATCCGGCCCCCAGGCCTTAGTAACTGGCACCCCTGCTGTAGATAGAAGATCCAGCATCCATCCCACCTCAACAGGTGGATGAAACCAACCTCTGAGGGAGCCTGAAGTAAGGATGAGGAGCATTTCCACCACCACCCTCTGCCACACTTCTCACTGTCTGCCACTGGTGCTACTATCACCACTATCACTCCCAACTCCTACTACCAAACAAATCATCATCCTCTACCACTACCACCACTTTCATCGTCTGCCACTAGTGCTACAATCATCCCCCACTACTACTAATGCCACCACCACAATCCTCTATCTCATCATCTCCCATCCCTACTACTATCACCATCATCATTCCCTCTCACTACTACTATCACCATCATCATTCCCTCTCACCACTACTATCACCACCATCAGCCTCAACACCTTCTTTTAAGAAAGACTGGCATCATCATCATCATCATACCCCCCTCCCACGAGAATGAAGGCTTGTCCCCCTTCTCCATCCTCCTCTTCCACCGCTTTTACCACCCCTTATCCTCCTCCGATGGCTACCACTATTCCCACCATCATCCTCAGTCTACCAGTACTCCTCCTCCCACCATTGTCATCGTTTGCCACAGCTATTCAGACCAACCTCCTCCCTGTCTCTCTCCTCCCAATTTATTTATTTATTTGTTCAGATTTATATAATACCACCATCATCCTCTACCACTATCACCATCATCCTCCCCGCCCCCTCCCAGAGGATGAAGGCCTCCCCTTTCTCATACCAGCACCATCCTTTACCACAACTATTGTCAACCACCATCATCCACTCCCTGGGTCCCAAAAGGATGAAAGCTTCCCCCTCCTCATGCCACCATCATCCTCTACCATCATCATCCTCGTCTCCTCCCAGAGGATGAAGGCCTTCCCTTTCTCATACCAGCACCATCCTTTACCACAACTATTGTCAACCACCATCATCCACTCCCTGGGTCCCAAAAGGATGAAAGCTTCCCCCTCCTCATGCCACCATCATCCTCTACCATCATCTTCTCCACCCCCTCCCAGGGGATGAAGGCCTCCCCTTTCTCATACCAGCACCGTCCTTTACCACTACTGCTGTCAACCACCATCATCCACTCTCTGCGTCCCAGAGGATGAAAGCTTCCCCCTCCTCATGCCACCATCATCCTCTACCATCATCATCCTCGTCTCCTCCCAGAGGATGGAGGCCTCCCCTTTCTCATACCAGCACCATCCTTTACCACAACTATTGTCAACCACCATCATCCACTCCCTGGGTCCCAAAAGGATGAAAGCTTCCCCCTCCTCATGCCACCATCATCCTCTACCATCATCTTCTCCACCCCCTCCCAGGGGATGAAGGCCTCCCCTTTCTCATACCAGCACCGTCCTTTACCACTACTGCTGTCACCCACCATCATCCACTCCCTGGGTCCCAGAGGATGAAAGCTTCCCCCTCCTCATGCCACCATCATCCTCTACCATCATC
Organism: Furcifer pardalis; assembly: GCA_030440675.1. Lineage (NCBI taxonomy): Eukaryota > Metazoa > Chordata > Lepidosauria > Squamata > Chamaeleonidae > Furcifer > Furcifer pardalis. The sequence goes on along the minus strand of CP126900.1, from coordinate 16,078,322 downwards.
CTCCCCGCCCCCCTCCCAGGGGATGAAGGCCTCCCCTTTCTCACACCAGCACCATCCTTTTTACCACTCCTACTGTCACCCACCACTATCCACTCCCTGGGTCCCAAAGGATGAAAGCCTCCCCCTCCTCCTCATCATCCTCTACCATCATCACCCACCCCCCTCCCAGGGGATGAAGGCCTCTCCCTCCCCCTCCTCCTCCCTGGGCTGACCTGGACCACCACCTCCACCTCGTAGGCGTTGCCCTTGGAGCGCTGCTGCCCGCGGAACTTGGCTCCGCTGTAGAGGCGGCTGGTGGTGACCCCGGGCTGCGCCGTGTTGATGGGCGGCGGGGGCTCCAGGCGGGCCCAGGAGGCGGCGGAGGCCGTCGTCGTAGCCGAGGCGCCTCCTCCTTCCTCCTCTCCTCCTCCTCCCGGGGGGCAACGGCAGGCGCTCCGCACCGGCATCTCCGCCGCCTGCCCCGCCGCGGCTGCTCCCCTTCCTCCTCCTCCTCCTCCGGCGCCAGCGCCTCCCTTGCCCGGCCTGGCCCGCCACCGGCGTCTCCCGGCCTGCCTTGCGGCCTCCTCCTCCTCCTCCCCCCCCTCGCGATTGGCCCGCCCCGCCCCCCTACCCGCCCCGCCGCCCCATTGGCTGAGCGCGACGGAGGGGCGGGACACTCCCTCTCCGCTTCCGCCGAGGCGACGGGGCCTTGGAGGGGTCAAACCGCGTTTGTGACGCTCATTGGCTCCTCCTCCTCGGCCCCGCCCACCCTGACGCCGCTGCGCCCATTACCTCAGCCAAGATGGCGGCGCCCAGGGAGAGGGAGTCCTAGAAAAGGGGGAGAATTATATAGGAGCCCCAAATTAAAACCTTAGGGAGGAGTTTTTTCGTTATATTATTATTATTATTAATTATTATAAGGCAATTAATAGGCGGGGAAGGGGCTTCCAATGAGTTTTTTGTCTTAATATACCTCATAGGAAAAGGGTTGTGGGTTATTTTGGGGGTTATTTATTATTATTATTATTATTATTATTAAATTAGATTTATATGGGTTGGTGGTTTTATTATCAAGGGGTTTTCTTTTGGGGTCGTGGCCAAAAATAAAACCCCCACAGGCCACACCACCCATTGGAAGCTTCCTAGGAACCTTTTCTGGTTCTGGTAATTAAGATAATTAGGGCCCAAGATTTTTTAAAAAAACACCCAAGTATCTCTTTTTTTAAAAAAAATTCAGAATAGTTGTCTGACCTCTAAAGCTTTTTTTCAATTATTAGTAATTAAGTCTGCAGTTACTTTTCGTGGGAACTTGTCCAGTTTCTCCAAAGCCAAGGTTGACATTATTATTATTCCTTTCATGTCCAGGGTCCGGTGTGAGAAGGGTTAGCCGGCAACACAAGGTTGAAGTTGCCCAGGAATACACCCGATTGTATCCACGGGCTCTTTCTGGTTTTTGCAGAGATTCAGCAAAGCCTTTTTTTCCCCTTTACAAGTTAATAGAAATATTGCAGTTCTACTACTTCTGCTCTGGCTTATTTTTGTAACTCTGAGGTGGTTTTTATTTAAATGAGACAAATATCTGTAAAAATGGCATTGGCTTGTCATTTACGAGCTTGATTCCAGAGAGGGACAAGGTTCCAGCAGTTGTTTCCTTCAGGTTCTTTACATTGGTCTTTTAGCACTGAGGCACTGCTTTACAATGCAGTGCAGACAATTAACACGCTTGTTATCCAGCCATGCCTTTATGGTGCCATGTCTTCGTCTGACTTTTTTGGTTCGCGGTCCAGTGTCTGTCTTGGTGGCCTCAAAGCGATTGTATACACCACAAGCAGGTAAGGAAGTCCCTACAAACGCTGGCTTTCTTTAAGTGGGTTTCTGTACTTCTCAGTAAGTAGAACAGGACCGTAGGGGACCCCTTTAGCCAATCTAGTTGAGCATTGTTTATCTTGATTAGTAATTAATCACCAGGATACCTGACATAAATCCTTTGCAGCCTTTCCTGAAGATGTCAAAGAGGTGAACCTTTTGTGTTCAAACTTTATTCTTGGTGCTTTCTCTTGAAAATTGAGGAAAATATTTATTACAGTAATACCTCATATAACATTAGTATCGAATAACACTAAAATCGCATAACATTAAGGAATCTGGGGGGAAGAATTGCATCAGATAACATTAAGATCCTATGGGATGCTTCAGATAACAACCGCTAAAGCCTGTGTGGTTACAATGTATCTCTATGGATCCCATAGAGAGGATCAGATAACACTAAAAATCATATAACACCAAGACTTGTGGAACCAGGTTTTAGTGTTATATGAGGTTTTACTGTACTGGTATTATTCTTTTTTGCTTTGTGCATTACATTCTTCATGTGGGTTTTCAATATTCAAAAACCCTAAAATGGAATGTATAACTATAAAAAGAGTTCTGCTGGCCAAAAAGACATTTCGTCCTGCGTGTTCATTTCCAAAGGGGTCAACTTGGGTGGCTTTTCTCAATTCTTCTGCAGCCAGGGGGAGCTCTTTTAAAAACTGACCAATAAATGGACGAGCAGTCTCGGATAGTCAAGTTTACTGAGAAGATGGACTAAGTTAAACTTAATAAGTTCCACATTGGTAGAAACAGGTGCTGTTCAAAGAAATCGGTTAACTTCATTGATTTGGGCAAACCAACATTTGTCTGGATTACGCTAGCAAAGTATGTATTGTTTGATTGATTCTTAAATTGATATTTATTTTTATTCTGCAGAAAGAAAAAGGTTTTACCAGAATGTTACTGTCTCCCAAGGTGAAGGTGAGTAATCTGCTTATTTTTGACATATAAATCCCTGGAACTGGTTTACCTAGAGTCCTCCTTTATTCTTGTGCAAAGACAGGTTAGAAAGTCAACGATTTCTCTAGGGTCGACTTGATGGCAGAACAGGAGTTTGAGTTCATGCTTTCCACATTTAAGGTCCCTTTACCACAGCCTCAGAGTGGTCGTGCTAAGGGCAAGAGATGGGAACCTATCCAGAAATTGGATATTTCTGTGTACCCAGCTGAATTTTTAATGCCAGGTTTTGAAATATTTCTTGTGGGATGTGAAATCCTTTACTTCAAATAATTCTTTCTATAATATCCTGTCACTGTAGGGCTTGAATGTGAGGTTACTTTTGATCTGACTATTTAAATGTTAGAATGTAAAAGCACTGTTTGAATTTTCTTGTCATACTAAAGAGAAAATTAAACACTAGAAGCTCAACTTCTGTTGTCATAACCTGTAAAGCAGACGTTTATTTATTTCCAACCTTTTCAAGCTATGGGCCGGGTCATACTCTCTCAGTCAGCTTCGAGGGTCGGAAGGCCATTTTGCCCTTCCTGCACGATGTGGGAAATGGCCGTTTTCTCCCAACAGCTTCAAAGGGGCAGCCATTTTGTTTCTAAACTGCCCTTAGAGTGGGGCACATGAAATGGCACCATGGGCCAGATCCGGCCCACAGGCCTAAAGTTGGGAACCCCTGCTGTAACGGATGCTCCACACATTTTTCTCATCACAAGTATTACTGTCCTTTTAATATACCGTTTAATCAGATATCAAGCAAATTATTCCTTCATAAGTCTCCCCTGGATGAGGAAGCCAAGCTTAAGTTAGGACCGTGTTGGTGATAAGCGGAAGAGCCAGAAGTGTCTCTCGGCTGCAGGTTTCTTAGACCTTTAATCTTCCTTTTCTAGGAGGTTTTGAAATCAACTTGGACCACCGGAAGTTGAAAACGCCGCAGGGCAAACTCTTTGTGGTGCCCAGCGAGACCCTAGCGATGGCTGTGGCGACCGAATGGGTCTCTCAGATAGACACCATCAGGTCCTACGCGATGCACCTGGTAAGGGATGAGGGCGGTGTGCCTTGAACGATTGTCAGTGGGAAAGGTAACAGCGTTCTTTGTTCTTTTTCGTCTAGTCATACCTGCTACAAGAAACATTTGCAGGCACAGACAGCTCTGGCTCTGTGGCCGTAGACAGAGATGAGCACCACCTCATCAAATCGAATACAAATGGCATTCAAGCAAAAGAGTCCTTTACCTTTAGATGCTTCTCTGCCAAGGGAAGCACTGAAATATCACCTAGTTGTAGTCCGAGGTGGCAGAAGCCCATTCTGGCATCCTAGAGGATAATAAGTAGGCTGGGAATACACTGTTGTGCTGTGTGGAACTAACTCGGGATAGCCATGGGTAGCTGTCTTTTCTTAGATATGGTTATGTGTCATGAATGCTTTAGCTGCAGATTCCTGCATTGCTGGCATATAGGACTAGATGACTTTTGGGATACTTTCCAGTCCTGCAGTTCTTCCAGTTGTTTTCCTCCCTTTCAGACCACCTTGTGTAACACAGCTTTGGACAACCCTTCCCAGCGAAGCAGAGACCAGCTCATCCGAGCGTCTGTGAAGTTCTTAGAGACAGATACAATCTGGTATGAGTTGTGTGTCGTTTCCTGGAAATCAATTCCGGCCATAGATTTAGAGGTGGTTCTTAAATGATCCGAGACTAAGAGGCAACAGCCCGCGTTTCTGCAGTTGGGCAAAACTAGGGTATATTTACGGCTCAGGGATTAAGACACTGAACTTGAAGACCGGAAGGTCAGAGTTTGTGTGATGGAGTGAGCTCCCATCTCTGTCTCAGCTCCTGCCAACCTAACAGTTTGAAAGCAAGAAATCTGCAAGTAGATAAATAGGTGCCACTTTGGCAGGAAAGGTAACAGCTGTCTGCACTTATGCATCTAGACATGCCTGTAACATGTCCACAGAGGTGACAGAATAGGCTCTTTGGCTATAAGCAGAGATGAGCACTGAACCCTAGAGTTGGATATAACTGGCTTTCGAGCAAGGGTAATTTGTTGGAATTTGGTTTACTGCTTTGGTTGGGAATTACAGAAAGAAGAGGACTGAACGTTCTGTGACTAACCACGGTTTCCTCTTCTGTTCCTGGGAAATCCTAGTTACCGGGTGGAGGATCCACCGGCCCTGGTGGAGCTGCAGAAGAATGAGTGGGACCCTGTGGTTGAGTGGGCTGAGAAGAGGTAAGGAAGCTATTCCAGGAATGACAAAAAGAGCCTGTGTGAACAGATACTTAGCCCTGGAAAAGGCTTATGGCTCAGAGCATGGATTTGAAATACACCACCCACTCCTCACTCAAGCAGAACTACTGAATCCCTGGTGGCTCTCTGGTTAAACTGCTGTCCTGTAACCCAAAGGTTGTAAGTTCAAGTACAAGGTTGACTCATCCTTCTGAGGTTGGGGGCAAAATGCGAATTAACTTTTTGAGCTGCCCAGAGAAGGCGCTAAGCGCTACGGGGCAGGCATAGAAGTGGAATTGCTATTGTAATACTGTAGTCTTGTTAAATAGAACGGCGTTTTATGGATGGGCCATCTACAGTGTCTGCTTCTGCCCTTACGCTCTGTCAAGTTCTTCTTCATGGTCTCTGTGAATCCACACGGATGGGTTTACTGAGCCGGATAAGACACCGATAATCGGGGAAGCTAGTAAATTTTCCTCCTCCATTGACTCCCTGCATAAAGACCTAATGTTTCATAAATGGTGTGTGCGAGAGCTCTGCATTCAAACAGGTGTACTTTGCTCTTGAAAGGTTGGAGTGTTTTATTTTGAGCATACGAGGAAGGATTCCATGGGTGGTTTCCCTATGTTGACTGTGTGAATAACTGAGGTGACTCAGTCTTCTTGTCAGAAAAAGGCCACTGATCTCGAAATAACAGTCTGGCCAGGTTATCATGCTGTGGTAATAGAGTAGACCCTACTGCCAGTGACTCAACGCCAAGTGTCGGGTGGCAACTAACCTGACCACCCTGAAGACTAACAGCCTTGGGTGTGAAAGTCCACAGGGAAGGGTGATGGTCCCCAAGTGGATTAAATCCCACTTGAATCCATCTTGATGGAGGGCAGCAGCTTCACCAATACCGGTCTGGGGATGGGGAGGACTTTTTGTGCCAAAAGGACTCAAGACCAGAAAGTGACTTATGGAACTGGATCCATCCTGGCCTCGGCTTAAGGAGGACTTTGCAGGCCAAAAAGGGCTCAGGACCAGAAAGTGACTCATGGAACTGGATCATTGCATGCTGCGATGTGGAAGGCAAATGAAAGGACACTGCATTATATTCTCAGGACAGCCTCCATGGCTGATCGCCATGAGGATCGCTAATATTCGGATTCGGATACAGCAGCAGCAGATTAGAAATATGACAGGCAACCGTCTTGGAAGCTGGCCAGCTCTGTTGTTGTTGCAGAGGGCGGGGTGTGTAGAGTTGTGTAGCTACCTTACCGGGCTCCGGACACAGAAGTGAGCGTCCAATCTGTCCCCACGGAAAGTTGACTGTGGCAGGAGGCTAGGACTGGACAGCTTAAAAGCAGGAGTAGACCCCTAGTAAATCCAGAGTCAGACCCCACATAAGCTCCGTTTTGTTTCCAGGTACGACGTTGCGATTGGTTCCTCAACCAGCATTATGGGCCCCAATATCCCCCAGCGTACCAAGGATGTCTTCATCAGCCACCTGGCGTCCTATAACAATTGGGCCCTTCAAGGTAAGGGTGTCTGTAGTGAACTCTAAGGCTCTACTTTGATTAATGATCTTTGATGGCCCTCCTCTTCTGTGAAATTAGAACAGGTCCAGAGAAGGGCGACAAGCATGATCAGAGGACTGGAAACCAAGCCCTAGGTCACAGTGATGGCGAACCTTGGCACTCCAGGTGTCCTTGGACTTCAGTTCCCAGAAGCCCAAGTCCCTGTGAATCTACACAAATAGGCTTCCTCTGTGGATTCAGAGAGACTTGGGCTTCTGAGAATTGAAGTCCAAGAACAACCGGAGTGCCAAGGTTTGCCATCGTGGCCCTAGGATGACTGAAGGGACTGGACATGTTTAGCCTTGAGAAATGGAGACTGAGGGTATGATAGCATTCAAGTAACTGAAAGATGGTCATAAGGAAGAAGGGAAGGATTTGTTCTCCATCATGCCAGAGTGCAGGAGGCGTAATAACGAGCTGAAACTACAAGAAGCCAAATAGAGGCTGGATATTAGGGGAAACTTCTTAACTGTTAGAGCAGTACAGCCGTGGAACCAGCTGCCTTTAGAGGGGGCGAGCGCTCCAACACTAAGGTAAAGGTTTCCCTGGCTCGAAAGCCAGTCGAATCCGACTCTAGGGGTCAGTGCTCATCTCTGTTTCTAAGCCGAAGAGCCAGCGCTGCCTGCTTCTGCAGACGTTTCCATGGTCATGTGGCAGGCATGACTAGACACTGGAGCGCATGGAGCGCTGTTACCTTCCCAAAGAAGTGGTCCATATTTATCTACTTGCAATTTTTTTGCTTTCGAACTGCTAGGTTGGCAGGAGCTGGGACAGAGACGGGACCTCATTCCGTCCTGCAGTACTCGGGAATCGAACTGCCACTAGAGGCATTCAAAAGAGAACTGGACAACCCGATCTATCAGATCTGCTTTGATTCTGATTACATTTTTATCTTTCTCCCCTCCTTGGTCTCAAATGTACCTGCCCACCCCAGGGATAGAGTACATGATTACTCAGCTGAAATCTCTGATTCTCTCCATGGGCCTGCTTGACAAGCATCTCACGGTCGAGCAGGCGGTCCTGCTGTCCCGTCTGGAAGAAGAATACCAGGTAAATGCTGGCTCAGCACAGATCTAGATCAAGGGTGCCCAAACCTTTCGGGTTCAGCGGGCCGGTCAAGTCCCTCCCACTGGAAGAGGAAGTAAAACGCACCTTGCAATTTGTTTTGCAACAGATATGTTTTTGCAACAAGACGAGATAGATTTTAGGCTGCCATCTTCTCTGCTTAAACCAGGGCCCCCCAAACTACGGCCTGTGGGCCGGATCTAGATCCTTGGAGGGAGATACCGTGTGAACCCAAGTGCCTGTTTATTTTTTATTTTTAAAAAAAAACTGATATTAAGAGAGGGTCTTATGGATCGTTAAGAGGACACAAAAAGAAGATCAGGTGGTATCATACTGATCTTGATATTCCCTGAGTTCCTGGACATTCCGCCGCTTTACAATCCAACAGAACCTCTCTTAATATTAGATAGTTCTTTTTTAAAAAAAATGAAATAACTTTATGTAGAGAGCCCTGGTAGTGCAGTGGTTAAACTGTTCTGCAGTCCAAATGACGTGAGTTCTCCTGAAGGGAGACAAGGTCTCATTCTGAGTAATTTTCTCTCTCCCCCTCTCCCCCCCAGATCCAATGCTGGGGGAACGTGGAGTGGGTCCACGACTACGACAAGTACGAGCTGCGCGCCCGCACGGCAGCTGCCACCATTTTTGTCCACCTTTGCACAGAAAGCTCCTCTGTCAAGCACAAGCTGCTCCACGATTGAGACTCCCGGACGAAGGAATGGTTTGGGACCAGCGTATGTCAAGGTGGGCCAGACTGAAGAGCCGAGAAGGTAGAGCCTGCGGCATGAGAAGGCAGAGCCACCACCCTGTCACAATAGAGCAGTGATGGCGAACCTTGGCACTCCAGCCCTTCTTGGACTTCAATTCCCAGAAGCCCAAGACCCTGCGTATGTGCAGTAAACCCATCCGTGTGGATTCACAGGGACTTGGGCTTCTGGGAATTGAAGTCCAAGAACGGCTGGAGTGCCAGTAAACCCATTCGGGTGGATTCACAGGGACTTGGGAATTGAAGTCCAAGAATGTCTGGAGTGCCAGTAAACCCATCCGTGTGGATTCACAGGGATTTGGGCTTCTGGGAATTGAAGTCCACGAACACCTGGAGTGCCAGTAAACCCATCCATGTGGATTCACAGGAATTTGGGACCTTTATTTGCATCGTTGGGACTTCCAAACGGCTCAGCCCACCATCTTGACAAACCCCCTGGGAAATCTATTATCCTCTTTTGCTCTTTATTTCTTTTGAGATCAGTGAAGGATTTTCTGGGTCATTTATTTGACGCTGGCTGGCAGGCCTTCACCTCTCTTGATCTGGCTGCTTTTGGTTGACTGCTTTGTAGAGTAAAACACCCCCGACGGCCGCAACCGCACCAATGGCCAGAGCACTGAGGGTTGATCCGGCGATGATGCCATCATCAGCCTAAAAAGAAAAGAAAGAAAGTGATTGGACCGGGAGGAATAAGGAGTGCTAGTTGTCCCAATTCTGACCTGCTTTGCTTTTCTGATTTCCCGAAGGAAAGACCGCTGGTAAATTCAACATTGTAAAACGAAAAGGCAATAAAACGGCATTTAGGGGAATCTAGCTCGATAGTGTGATTCCCAGTTTCTGGAAACATTCCGCATAAAAGGTCAAAGCAAGGGGAGACATTCAGGTTCTGTAAAACATCGGTTTCACGAATTGCAGTATGTAATAGTACACTGGTGGTGAACCTTGGCACTCCAGATGTTCTTGGACTTCACATCCCAGAAGCCCTGACCAGCAGGAATGCTGACATGGGCTTCTGGGAATTGATGATGAACCTTGGCACTCCAGATGTTCTTGGACTTCACATCCCAGAAGCCCTGACCAGCAGGAATGCCGACTTGGGCTTCTGGGAATTGATGTCCAGGAACACCTGGAGTGCCAAGGTTCGCCACCGCTGTAACAGTAGAATACTATAAAGATGCGCAGAGATTAGTACTCCAAATCCAGGTGTTTTAACAAAGTCCTACCCAAACAAGGAGCTCCACAGTTTTGCTAGAAATCTGGATATGATAAAGAAGCTTGTGTGGTTGAAAACACTTCAATTTAAGTTCTTCTAAATCTTGATCATATTGGTATATTAATAATAATTTCGTGTCAGCAATTATTCTGGGTTGAAAGGATGTTTTGCTGGAGAAACTCCGCTCAGGGGACGCCCGAATGGGGCTCCTTTCATTGTCCCCACGATCTTTTTCCCACCGAAGTGGTCCCTATTGATCTACTTGCAATCTCTTGCTTTTGAACTGCTAGGTAGGCAGGAGCTGGGACAGAGACGGGCGCTCAATCTGTCCTGCAGTACCCGGGTCACTTGAGCTACGGTCTCCATCCCCTTAGCTTCAAAAGAGTTCTTGTGCCATATCTGATTCCGAATATTGGCCATCAACGTGGCGATCAGCCATGAAAATTGTCCTGGAGACATTTATAATGCAGTGGGCTTTCATCTGCCTTCCGCATTGACACCGATAATACCACTGATCCAGTTCTGTTCCTGAGCCCTTTTGGCACACAGACTCCTCATCCTCATCCCCAGGCCAGGACGGATGAAGCTGCTGCCCTCCATCAAGATGGATTCAAGTGGGATTTAATCCACTTGGGGACCATCACCTTTCCCTGGGGACTTTGTCACCCAAGGCTGTTAGTCCTCAGGGTGGTCAGGTTAGTTGACACTCGGCATTGAGTCCCTGGCAGTAGGGTCTACTCCCGTGACGGCGAATCTCGGCACTCCAGGTGTTCTTGGACTTCAATTCCCAGAAGCCATCACTCCTGCCGATCAGGGCTCCTGGGAATTGAAGTTCAAGAAAACCTGGAGCGCCAAGGTTGGCCATCACTGGTCTACTTCCATAGCAGCATAACCTGGCCAGACTGGGTGGGAAAACTTACTAGTACCTAAATAAACTCTACAAACCTGTTTACTTTCACGGACGCCATAGCGCATGTTGGTGGCAAAATGTTCACAGTTGCTCTTTATCAGGTTATAATTCATCTTCTGGCCCACCTTGGCCATTGCGTCACGGAAGATCTCCTCCCGGGGCCTGGGCACATAATCTTTGTCATACTTCTTATTGCTCTTGCGGTACTTGTGCTCCCCTGCCACATCTGAAATGTTCTCCACCTTCACCTCTGCTTTAGGGCCAGTGACAGATAAATTACGGGAAGCACCGGCTCTGTCCGCGCCTCAAGAAAGGTGAAGAAATACGGTTTTAATTTAAAGGTTTTCCCCTCCAGAAGGACCGCAGTGGCTTAGCGGTTAAAGACTCTGAACTTGACGGCTGGAAGGTTGGCAGTTCAAGACCCAAGTCCTGCATGACAGAGATTGCTCCTATCTCTGTTCCAGCTCCTGCCAACGTAGCAGTTTAAAAGCAAGGAATTGCAAGTAGATAAAGAGGTACTGCTTTGGTGGGAAAGATAACAGTATTCTGTGCACTTTGGCATCAAGTCAGGCCCGCCACATGACCACGGAAACGTCTACAGAGTCAGACAGCGCTGGCTGTTTGGCTGTAAACGGAGATAAGCACCGAACCCTAGAGTCAGATACAACTGGCTTTTGAGGAAGGGACATTTTTACCTTCACCTATACCCCTCCCTCCCAATTTTCCTAAAGGTTACCCTTGCTCGAAAGCCAGTTGTATCTGACTCTAGGGTTCAGTGCTCATCTTTGTTTATAGATGAAAAGCCAGGGCTGTCTGCATCTGCAAACATTTCCATGGACGTGTAGCAGGCATGACTAGATACCGGAGTGCACAGAACGCTGTTTACCTTCCCCACCAAAGTGATACCTGCTTATCTCCTTGCAATTTCTTGCTTTTGAGCTGCTAGGTAGGCAGGAGCTGAGACAGAGACAGGCACTCATTCCGTCATGCAGTACTCAAGATTTTGAACTGCTGGCCTCCCAGCCAGCGTTTGAGCCACTGCAGTCAGACTTCCTACATGGGTTTCAATTGAGAAATCCTTACTTGTCAGATGGACGACGCGCTTCTTGTCTACGGCGACCCCGTAATGTTTGTAAAAAATCCGGGGAAACTCAATTATGTCTCCAGTCTGCACAGTGGACTCTTCTTCATCCTGCAGGTTGAGGCAAAAGAAAGGGAAAGGGTCTTGGTCCGCACGAGGGCCTTTAGGCGCATGGGACAAGTAACCGCTGCGCTGTCTGGCGATGAGAGAGGAACCTTGGGTTTTAAAAACATGCTAAGGCTCTTGGCATTGGGGTGGGTCACAAGCTAAATAGGAGCCAGCCGTGCCATCCGGCTGCAAAAATGGCCAACACTATTCTAGGCTGCATTAACAAGTTTAGTCATGAGTCGCTGCTCGTTCCCTTCTTTTCAGCCCTAGTTAAGCCCCATCTAGTTTCCTGTGTCCGTTCCCTTCCTCTGGGGGGAGCTCTTGAGACAGTGCACTTCACCCAGGGCTAGACAGGGTGGCTCAGTGGTGGCGAAACAACGGCAGGCGTGCCAGAGGTGGCACTCGGAGCTCTCTCTCTGGGCACCCGTCCAGTCACCCCAGTACAGAGTTTGCCCACCAGCCCAATGGGAACGTTTCCTTCCTCTCCTGTCTCTGTGTTGGCACCCTGCGATAAACAAGTGGGTTTGGGGTTGCAGTTTTGGCACTCAAAGGTCTCTCTAAGGTTTGCCATTCCTGGGCTAGCTCTTTCTCCGAAATGGCAAATCAAACTCCCATCCGCTTCCCTAGACTTCCAACCGAACGGGTGCCTGTTTTCCGAGAAGACGCCTCGCACTTACCGATTGCGTCTGACCCATGGCGTCCTCTCTCCACGGAAGCTTGGTCACCTTTCAGCTCTGTAATAATAACAATACAGTAATACCCCGGATAACTATTGCACCGGATAACGCTAAAACCTCATAACGACGACAAATTTGGGGGGAAGATTTGCACCGGATAACGTTCTTTTTAGCGTTATACGATACAGTCGTTCTTACCAGCAGGGTGGCTGGAAAGCTGAACGGGGTTCTCCGTTCAGCTTCCCAGCCACCCTGCAGCTACGGAGGCAGGGGTGGGGAGGCTGGAAAGCTGATGGGGCGTCCCCGTCAGCTTCCCCAGCCACCCTGCAGCTGTAGATCGGGTCCTCTGATCTCTCTGGAGCAGGCAGGGTACACGATCCAAGCTGTTACTGGGCTTCCCCGACATCCCCAGCCAGTGGAGCAAGCCAAAACGTCAAGAGTTCGAACCCTGACGTTTTGGCTTGCTGCACTGGCTGAGGACGTCGGGAAAGCCCAGAAACAGCTTGGATCGGGTCTTTCCACATCCCTGGACCCCAAAATTGGTAAAAAAAAAAACCGGTATGTGTTCAGAACACACCCTCGGCATACACAGACACCACGGGGAGAGAAAGAGAGGTTTTTAATATTCCTAACTTTCCCAGCCCAGGAATTCTGATTCCTGAAATCGGCACCCTATGTACGTCCACCAGTGAAGTGGCCGTCGGCTTTTAGGATAAAGAATCAGCATATTGCAATTATACAGAAACAAATCCAAGCTGCTGGCAATCTTTTTCTTTTACAGCAGAGAGTACTTACAGCAACGTCCTTCTGGAAACGCAGGAGCTGGTTTTGTCTGCCTTGTTTGCCTTATAAACCAGGGAAACTGAAAGTTATTTCTAGTATGATCTCATACATCAACAGCAGGATATGGGTTTGGAAAGTTGGGTGTGGTCAGTAAAACTCAGCAGTCTTGGGTGCCGAAGTCCACAGGGAAGGATGATGGTCTCCAAGTGGATTAAATCCCACTTGAATCCATCTTGATGGAGGGCAACAGTATTTATTTATTTATTTATTTAAATTTGTTTATCGCCCTCCTCCCTGAAGGGACCCAACACAATCAGCAAGACAACAATTTAAAACCAGAAGGAAGGGAACGGACACAGGAAACTAGATGATGAGGACTTTGTGTGCCAAACGGGCCCGAGGTTAGAGAATATCTCACAGGAACTGGATCAGTGGTACTATGGGCTTCTAGCTGGAGTGCCAAGGTTCACCATCACTAGTCTGGGATCTTGGGAAAGGAGTGAAATGACATAATTATACAAGAGCAGAGCACATGTGGAGATGGAATTTTATGAACTGAATCCTTGAATTCAACCCTAAATCATGACACAGGGCAATATTTTCACCGTCCTCACAAGATGCTGTTCCCCATCCATTGTCTTTTAGGGTGCCTGGAATTTCTTCTCGTGCATCACTGGTGTTCACAGCTTGGCCTGAGCCCGTGACAGCCAACCTTGGCACTCCAGATCTTCTTGAACTTCAATTCTCAAAACTTTTGATCAGCAGGAGTGCTGACTTGGGCTTCTGGGAATTAAAGTCCAAGAACACAACTGGAGTGGCAAGATTCGCCATCGCTGATGTTTTTAATGATTCCTGAAAAAGATGAAACTAGCCAGTTGGATTCCTACGACACCAAAGGCTGGAAGCAATTGTTCTTTTTTTCTTTCAAACCCTGGACTGCCAAAATGAAGCCACTTTCTTGGCTTTGGCGTTGGCCGAACTTAGGTCTTCATCCGTACATGTTCCTGGCAGTCGTCATGTGTTAGATGTCCAGATGCCCTTTATAAATGGGGCAAAATAAAATAACATCACTGAGTTGATACTGGGCCTGAAAAAAACAAACCTTGCTAATTCATAGCGACAGAGCGCCAAAACAGAGCCTCTAATGGAGGTTTTGCCGATTTCCTTGCTGCGACAAATGAAGCAAAACCTTTTATTTGCAATCTAGAGATATAATTGTGTAAAGGTAAAGGTTTCCCTTGCTCGGAAGCCAGTCGTATCCGACTCTAGGGGTCAGTGCTCATCTCTGTTTCTAAGCCGAAAAGCCAGCGCTGTCTGTTTCTGCAGGCGTTTCCATGGCCATGTGGCAGGCATGACTAGACACCGGAGCGCACGGAACGCTGTTACCTTCCCACCGAAGTGGTCCCTATTTATCTACTTGCAATTTCTTGCTTTCGAACTATACTTCATATTTTATACCTTGTAGCTCTTGTGTTTTTACTTTTACCAAATTGCGATATGAATGTGCCGTACGATAAATATATTTAATAACCACTCAGCGCCAGCTTTAGAGGACGAATCTGAACTATCTCTTTATTCTACTCATTTTGGTCACTTTAAAAAAAAATCAGGGGCAGAGGAACTCCCTCCAGTGGGGCACGTTCTCTGCTTTCTTTGAGTACTGACAAAAAACAGCTTTCAGTGGGACGGAGACCCCCCCCCCTCCGTCTGGAGTCACTTCCTAGGCAGAAACACCCAGACTGCAACTTGCGCTGGCCACAGTTTCATGTCAGAAACCAATATTCGGCTCCATGATGTCCATTGTGTCCACTTCGCCCCGGAGGTAGTCGACGTATTGATTGATTTCCATAACGCGGCTCCGGTTTCGATTTATTTCGTCCTTGTGAACCTGCAAAGGTTGAAAGGGATTGTGGACGTCAGGCCTCAACACCTGTCCAAGCTAGTTGAATTCTTTTTAAAACGGAAGCCGTGTTAGTCTGTGTTTCGGGCATATCAGAAAATAAACCAAAACGCTGCAGTACCTTAAAGACTGTTATATTTTAATGTGAGCTTTCATGGATCAAGCCCACTTCATCAGACACGGGAGTGAGGCTTCGTGGCATCAATTTATATACATCAGATGCAACGATTTAAGAATGGGGGAAATTTTCCATCACTTCAGGGAGTCCTTTGGATATCCTTCTAAATATAGTTATAGCTATATCATGCCACCTTCACAAACTTTCCTGTAAAGTTTATTTATTATTTATATATTTAGATTTATATTTATAAAGTTCTCTTTCCCAATATAGGCCCTTCTCACAGAACAAAGGATGTGCTCACACCAAGAAACTCATTTGTAATGCCAGGTGTTTGTTTCGTATATTCCCACTATTTGCAGTTGAAAAGGTGACATTTACAGCTAATCCAAATGACAGCCAGAGATCCTCTGCCATTACCAGTTGTATGAAGCCACATTGATTGGTATGCTTATCTGTTATGCTAACCAATCACTCTGTGCCTCTGTACCTGATGTGTATAAACTGGTGCCACGAAGTCTCAGACGAAGAGGACTTGATCCACAGAAGCTCACATTAAAATATAACAGTTTCATTCCCTGATATGCCCGAACAAAGTGCTTCTTGAGACGCACACAATCAATGGGCCAAGTATTTGCTCTCTTGATTGTCGAAGCTCACCTGTGGTCACCAACCCCACCATCTCCTTTAGAACAGGTGAGTTTTGAGGCCTCTCACTTCTGACAGCAGGCAATGGCAGGCTGATGGAAGGCTGGCAGGACCGTTATTTATTTGTTTATTCATATTTATATTGCCACCCACTTACCTTCTCAACTAGGGTGGAAGCCCAAGTGTTGGCTTTGGTGATGATTTCGTCTTCCCGGTTGTCGATCTTAAGCAGGTGGACGTCGTGCGAGGCGTTGACCGCGTTGACGATGGTGTCTTTGTCTACGAAAAGCTAAGAGACGGGAAGGAGAGATAAAGAAATCCAGTCACGTTTCCCCAGTCTTGGCAAGGCCGTTACCTGGTGCCCGCCATGTCATATACAAGGTGCTAGTGTTCTCATATAAGGCTCTCTACCAGGGATTCCTAACCAAAGACCCTGGGCCAGATCCGGCCCCTGGCGCATTTCATGTGCCCCACCCTCATCCCTCCAAGGGCATTCAAGAAACAAAATGCAATCAATCATTTTGTGTCAGGAATTATTCTAGGTTGAAAGGATTTTTGCTGGAGAAACTCTGCTCAGGGGACATCCGAATGAGGCTCATTTTATGTCCTCAAGACCTTTTCCCCACCGAAGCGGTCCCTATTGATCTACTTGCAATTTCTTGCTTTCGAACTGCTAGGTTGGCAGGAGCCGGGACAGAAGATGGGCGCTCGATCCTAGAGTCAGGTTCGCCTGATTGGGGCGGGATAATAAATCTAAATAAATAATAATCATGCAGTACCCGGGTCTCGAACTGCTGACTTGCTGGCCTTCCAGCTAACTAGGCGAACTTCTTAACCACTAAGCCACCGCAGTGGTTAAATAAATAGGTAGGTAGATTGATTGACAGATGAATAAACAGATGAATAAATAAATAAAGCTACTGAGCTCCAGTAGCCATTGGAAAAGTCAGAACTCGCATTTTAATGTCAAATTGTTTCAGGCCATTCCAAAGGCGTCTCTAACAAAGAGGATAATCTTTGGAGCGGTTCAAGCCGAGAACACGATGCCCGTTTCCAGTTCTCAAGAGGGGAAGGCAGGCGGAAGAGCCTACCATTCGGACGTCATCCGGCATGTCCTCCTCTAGTTCGCTCTTCACGATTTTCTCCAGCGTGTTGATGGCGATTTCCAGGAGCTTCTCGTGGTGGTGGTTCTCCAGGTCTCGACACTGAACCATCGTGCCGCGGGAGGCTAAGAAACAATAGGCCAGGCGATGTCTGGTCGGTGACGAAGGTGGGTTGTTGAGTTGTTGTAACGCAGCCAAAGACTGGCCCCGACAGGAGTCAAAAGAGACAAAAGCTTTGGCAAAGATCTTCCCATATCGCTCAGTTCAGACACACCAAGAGAGATACGTGACGGAGTGAGCTCCCGTCTCTGTCCCAGCTCCTGCCAACCTAGCAGTGCGAAAGCAAGAGATTGCAAGTAGATGGACAGGTACCGCTTCGACGGGAAAGGTAACGGCATTCCCTGCGCTCTGCTACATGACTACAGACATGTCTGCAAAAGCGTGGGTCTGTGGTGGCTTAAGATGCTGGACTTGACGACTAGAAGGTCAGCAGGTCAAAGCCTATATCCAAAAAAGGTAATTTCTTTTGGGAAGACACTGCGCATGAGGTGCTTCCATTTAGACCCGCGCCTTCCCAGTTCCCTTTCCCTGATTTTCCCAGGGGACTTTTGGAACCTCTTCTGCGCATGAAAAACAAGTAATTTAGTGGGGTGGAAACAAGGCCCCCGCCGCCAGAAAGGCGCCAGAAAAGGATATAGTCCTTGTTCGTTTTCGATGAAGTTCGACACCATGTCAGCAATGTTCCTTTCGAAATCTTTTATGACTTCCTTTTGGGAGAAAGAGAAAGCAAAAGGGGGGGATTTAATTCCACCAAACGATTTGAAAAAACAACAACTTAATAAAACTCAATCCAGCCTTTAAAGATTGACCAAAAGTTACTTTAAAAAAAACTTGTTCCTCTGGTAACCAGCCAGCTACATTCTTAATGGGACTGGAGGGACGGCAGTGGCTTTGTGGTTAAGATTCTGAACTTGACAATTAGAAGGTCGGGCAGGTCAGCAATTCGAGAAATGAGTACCGCATGACAGAGTGAGCTCCCGTCTCTGTCCCAGGTCCTACCAACCCAGCCGCTAGAAAGCAAGACATTGCAAGGAGATAAATAGGTACCACTTCAGTGGGAAAGGTAACAGTGTTCCATGCATTCCGGTGTCTAGTCATGCCTGCCACGTGCCCATGGAAACGTCTGCAGACACAGACAGCGCCGGCTCTTTGGCTATAAACAGAGATGAGCACTGAGCCCTAGAGTCGGATACGGCTGGCTTTTGAGCTCCCTAGCAGTTCCAAAGCAAGAGATTGCAACAAGATAAACAGGTACTCCTTCGGCAGGAAGGAGGCCGTGCAATAGGGCTATGTGATGGCAGACCTTGGCACTCCAGGGGTTCTTGGACTTCCAATTCCCAGAAGCCCAAGTCCCTGTGAATCCACCACATTCACAGAGACTCAGACTTCTGGGAACTGAAGCCCAAGAACCCCTGGAGTGCCAAGGTTCGCCACGTCAGACAAAACGCCTGCCAGCCTAACCCTGCCTTACCTCTAACTGGTCGACCAGCTGCATCTCCAGACTCATCAGGGTTTCGGACAGCTGTGAAATGTCTTCGTTGTACTCGATCATCTTTAGCTCCGTGAGCTGCGTGTCGCTAAGGTTCTGGATCACATCTAGGGCCTGCGTGGAGGAGCAAGAGAAGGAAGACCGTCAGGAGTGGCTTGGAAGGAGAGGCCATGGCGATTGCGCTTCTATGCTGCCGCTCCATAGCACTCGAAGTGCCCTCTCTGGGCGGCTCACAAGTAAATTAGGTCACCCTTGTCCAAAAGCCAGGCGTATCCTGTTAGGTCGTAAGTACTCGCCTAATCTATTGAATAGTGAAATATACCTTTAAGACCACCGAATGTACTCTGCGACAACTTCACTGTATTAGATTGCTAGCTCTTGTACATTGTGTTTAAAAGCAAGGCTTTAGCCCAGGGCCCGGATCCGTCCCCCGACGCCAATTTATCTGGCCTGCGAAGCCCTCGTCGCTCCCGGAAGTGGAAGTAAAACACGCCCGTACGGGGCGACGAGGGCTTCGCGAGCCAGATGAATTGGCGTTGGGGGATGGATCCAGGCCCCGGGCCATAATGACCAGCTTCCTGAACCATGTGACTGGCCCATGGCCCTAAAAGTTTGGGCACCCCTCCTTTAACCACTGGAGGACATCACACTAGACGTCGCCACAGAGAAGAGCAGTCTCTTGCTGGGCTGTCTGTATGTTCAAGTGCTCGAGGACGGTGGCACATCTACCGAAAAGCTGCCGGCTGATATGCCGAAGGGCTGCCAAAGACCTACACACAAAAGCCTGTCAGCTAAACGTCGAACACTTGTTGCTACGCAAAGCTTACAAATGGCTGCTTTACTTGCCTACCGGACTTTGCATGCTTGAACTGTAAATACCTGATACCAAACTGACCAGTAACCAAGGAGAAGTTGTCCTGTTTGCTTTTGTGACTTTGCTGCAAATACCTTTATGAAACCTTAAACTTTACGTTTGCACATCCAGGAAACAACTTGCACAGAAGCTTATCTGCTTGCCTTTGGCTACTGTGCCTATCAGTGTGTCCTCAGGCGCCTGCTGGTGTTTGCGCTGCCACTTAACATATCCAACTCTAGGGTTCAGTGCTCATCTCTGTTTACAGCCCCAAAGTCAGCGGAACGCTATTTACCGGTACCTTCCCATCGAAGTGGTCCCTATTTATCTACTTGCAATTTTCTTGCTTTCGAACTGCTAGGTTGGCAGGAGCTGGGACAGACCGCCAGAGGTCACTCTGCCCTGCAGTTCCCGGGTCTCGAACTGCTGACTTGCCGACCTTCCAGTCGTCAAGGCCAGCGTCTTCACCCCTTGAGACTCCGCACTCTCCCAAGCGTCTTCTGCGTACCTTTGCATTCTTGTCTTCAAAGTCCTTTATGATTTTGTTGCCCTGCTCTTGGTTTTCGGCAAGGGCGTTGTTCAGGCACTCGTAGAAAAGCTGGACTTCCTCCTCTCGTTTCTGGTGCTGCTTCAGGCCGTACTCAAACAAGCTCTCGCAAATGGCTACGAATTTAGTCTTGTATGTGAAGAGCAAAGCGTCAAGGAAGTGTCTCAATTGTATTTTGGGAAAAAAGATGTTATACATACGATTATGGACTGTATCTTTATTTGCTTAAGGGGCTTTGGTGGTTTAGTGGGTTAAGACCTAAACAGCAGGTCAGGAGTTCGAGACCCCAGTACTACACAATAAGCTCATTATCTGTCCCGGCTCCTGACAACTGAGCACATTTGAAAGCAAGAAATTGCAAGTAGATAAATAGGTACTGCTTTGGCAGGGAAGGTAACAGCATTTTTGTGAGCTCTGGCATCATATTTGTATTCTTATGCTCTTCTTCCAGTCTGGCCTGGTTATCCTGCTATGGTCATGCTGCCAGTGACTTAACGGCGAGTGTCAGGCGGTGGTTAATTAACCTGACAACCCTGAGGACTAATGGCCTTGGGTGGCGACGTCCAGAGGGAAGGGTGATGGTCCCCAAGTGGATTAAATCCCACTTGGATCCCTCTTGATGGAGGGCAGCAGCTTCATCCATCCTGGAGCTGATGAGGTCTTGGTGTGCCAAAAGGGCTCCGGACCAGAAAGGGACGCGCGGAACTGGATCAGTGGTACTGTGGGTGTCACACTGTGACACAGAAGGGAGATGAAAGGCCATACCATTATAGTATCATGGCAGATCACCATGAGGATCGCCAATATTCAGACTTGGATATGGCAGGAGAAGAAGAATACTTTTCTTCTGAGCCTAATGTTGTAGGAGGACTGTCCACTTCCAACACTGGGTAGAGACACAGCACTGGCCCTTACATAGAGCAGAGACTGGATTCTGTTCCAAGTGTCTCAAGTTTGGAGAGGATCAGGCCGCGAATGATGGGAAAGACCAGAAAGGATATTCTTCCACGAGGTCTGGTACTCCAGGCAGGTAGATGAGCTTGGAGGCTTCGGGATCTTCTGCATACATGGCGTCGAAGAGGAAGGCTCCGTTCAGATACTCCACATAAGCAGACTTGGAAAAGGAAGCGATATTCCAGAAGGACAAAATTACTGATCGGAGGAAAGGTGGGGAAATTTCATTATTTGATTCTATATCATTCCAAGGACTGGAGTGCCTTTCAAGAGGACTTAACACAAGGAAGGGGGAAATCCAGATGGGAATGTAGCTTAGTGGAACCATGATGGTGAACCTTGGCACTCCAGGTGTTCTTGGACTTCAATTCCCAGAAGCCCAAGCCAGCCCTCCTGCTGATCAGGGCCTCTGGGAATTGAGGTTCAGGAACAGCTGGAGTGCCAAGGTTCGCCATCACTGTGTCTATCACCTCAACCGTGCAAAAGGGTCTAGTGCACTTTTTAGTGTCTTAATTTGTTAAGGTGAAAGGTTTTGATCTGTTCTACACATAATTCATGCATTTTCAAGCACCGTCCATATGGAACGCTAGACCTCTTTTTGCATCAGATCAAGAAGTCAAAGGCCCACCTGCCCACAGTAATATTGATTTCCTGTATAATTTCGGTCCACCCAATCTCTGCTAGATTGAAAGAGCATCCAAATTATGTGGAGCAAAAGTTACGCCAAATAGTAAAGTAACTATGAGAACTTTGCAGAATGCCACCTTTGTCCCCGTTAGCTGGCCGACAGGTCCCATAACCAAGGGCAGCGCTGGAGGATAGAGTTAGCATGTCATTAGAAGAAGAGCTTCCTTAAAAGATAAGAGACACCCGCTTGTTCTCATTGCAAGTCTGCTTCAATGCACATTTTGCATTGGTTCTGCTTTGTGATTGGCCACTGAAGGGCAAACACAGGCTTCATTTGCAAGCCTGATTTGTCAGGCACAGAGATGTAAAGGGACAACGTCCCTGGAGGAAAATGTGGTACTAGCAGGGCAGGAATATTTTTTTAAAACAAGTGATTTGATGCCGAATCGCCATATTCCTTGATTAACTTTTATATGTTCTAGAGCAAGGGTTCCCAACCCAAGGCCTTTGGGCTGGATCTGGCATGTGGCACCATTTCATGTGGCCCTCCACCTCTCCAAGGGCATTTGAGAAGCAAAATGGACACCCTCTTTGAAGCTGTTGGGACAAAATGGCCACCCCCATCATTCAGGCAGAGCAAAATGGCCGTCAGGCCCTTGAAGCTGACTGAGAGAGCGTGACTCGGCCCCCGGGTTGAAACGTCTAGCAGCCCCTGGTCTAGTATGACGGATCCTCATGACACAGGCAAGGAGACTTACCTTATGGTAGGCCAACTCTTTCTCTTTGGCCTCCTGGGCCACCTGCTTGGATAAGGCCACGGCTTCCCCTTGCTTCATCTCCTCAATGGCATATTGGTATTTATTGAAGGCCAGTTCTCTCTGGAGAAGGCAAGAAAAACAGACAGCATAGACACCTCTAGGCAACGGGGTTTGTCTAGGGCAAGATGGCCAACCTTGGCACTCCAGGTGTTCTTGGACTTCCAATTCCCAGAAGCCCTAATCAGCACACCTACTGATCGAGGCTTCTGGGAACTGAAGTCCAGGAACATCTGGGGCGCCAAGGGTGGCCATTCCTGGGACTTTAGACAAAGAGAGGGCACATGAAGACTCAACACTTTGTACATTGTCAACACTATCCTAGCCCTCATGGAGGAAGAGGAAATATTTTATAATTTTTATTGTAATGTTGTTGTTTTGACTATAAGCTGCCCTGAGTCGCCTCGGTGAGTGGGTGGCAATATAAATCTAAATAAATAAATAAATAAATAAATTACCATATATACTCAAGTACAAGTCTGGTTTTTAGCCTCCAAGATGAGGTCCAAAAGTGGGAATCGACTTATACTTGGGTCACTGTAAACACTCAAAGACATAGCCACACAAATGTTTAAATTAATTCATTTTACTGCATTTTCATGTATTTTAATTATTGAAACTCACTAGCAGCTGCTGGATTTTCCACCCCCGACTTATACTCAGGTCAATCTATTTTCCTAGTTTAAGAGGTCCAAATTAAGTACCTCAACTTATATACAGGATGACTTATAGTCGAGGATATATGGTACAGTATTTACATTCTTACCGTGTTGTCATCGACCAGTCTAAAATCCAGGTACACAAGATCTGGGAGATAAGCGGTGATAAACATGGAATAGTGTTCATTTTCACACACGGGATTCCCACTGAGGTTCAACGTGCGTAAGTTTTTGAACTTCCTGAGGTAGATCATCTGAGGCAAAAGGGACAGGGAGAGAGCTCACCGTATTGGGAGACGAAGTGTTACACCTCAGTAAACCTGGGGCTTTGTCAATGAAACCCTTACGTTTTCCAGAATCTGTATGTTGTTATTTCCGATAGAGAAGACTTGAAGCTGTTGAAGTGCGTCCAGGTTCTCAATCTTGGAAATCCTATTGTTGTACAGACTAAGATCCTGCAGTTTCACAAGGGAGTCTAAGCCCTCGATCATTTCAATATTGTTGAAAGACAGATCTGTGGGGAAAGAGGAGGACAACGTGAAAGCCACAGACTCTTAACAAACCTTCCAACCAGTTAGAGCAGGCATTCGCAACCTACAGCCTGTGGGCCAAAACCGGCCCCCGACACCATTCCATCCGGGGGCCCATGTGATTTGCCACATTTTTGGCATCTTTTTGTTGTTCAGTTGCACAGTCGATTCCGACCCTTTGCGATGACCCCATGGACCCCTGTCCGCCAGGCACTTCTGTCCTCCACCATCCTCCTCAACTCGCTCAGCTTTGTGCCCATTGTGTCTACAATACCATCTAGCCATCTCATTTTTGGCCGCCCCCTTCCTCTTTTGCCCTCCGCCTTTCCCAGCATCAAGGCTTTCTCAAGTGAATCCTCTCTTCTCATTTGATGTCCAAAGTACCTTAGCTTCATCTTCACTATTTGACCTTCTAAGGAGCAGTCAGGGTTGATTTCTTCTAAGATCAACCTATTTGTTCTCCTTGCTGTCCAGGGGACTCTCAAAACTCTCCTCCAACACCACATCTCAAAAGCATCTATTCTTCTGCGCTCAGCTTTCTTTATGGTCCAGCTCTCACAACCATACATTGCCACTGGGAATACCATTGCTTTTGACTAGACGAATTTTTGTTTGTAATTTGATGTCTCTACTTTTCACTATGTTCCCCAGGTTTCTCAGTGCTTGCCTCCCAAGAATCAGTCACCTTTTTATTTCATGGCTGCAATCACCATCTGCAGTGAGCTTTGATCCTAGGAAAATAAAACCTGTCACTGCTTCTACTTCTTCCCCATCTATTTTCCAGGGACTGATAGGGCCTGTGGCCATGATCTTTTTAGAGAGTAAATAAAACAAAATGTCAAAAAAAGATGAAAAATTTGTGGCACCTTAATTCCCAAGTTGTAATCCAAGAAAGGAATGATTCTAAGTTCTGGCCCAACAGTTATAAAATTCCTACCTAGAAGGCACTTCCAGGGAACAAATGTGAGAAGCCATTAGTAGAAGCAAAGTACAGTACTGTATCTGAAAGTCATAGCCCCCCTGTTCCCAGGTGGTGGAGGTATTCAAATAGGAATATCACAGTAGTCAATGTGCCTGTCAGTGCAAACATCTTACCTAGCCAGATGAGATTAACGAGGGTATCCAGTTGCTCGATCTTCTCAATGATGTTGTTGTCCAGCTGCAGCTTCGTCAGATTTGTAAACTGCCAAAGATTGTCGATTTTCAGTATATCTGAAATGATACAAGGAAACTAAGAGCTGTTGTCACACAAATAACTATCAGGCCAGGTCCCAGCTGAACGTACAAAACACCTTGGAAAAGGGTTCCTTTTATGGACTGCACTTACAGTCTTTCACCACATGCATAGGGAGGAGGAGAAATCAAACTGTAATATACTGTATATGCACAATCTCCAGCACAGTGTTGACAGAACCCTTAGGTTTCCTTCCTATGAGCAGCTTTCTGAAAACGTTAGCTTATTCTACACAGAGGTTGAGGAGGCAAAAGTGTTGGTTGTCAGTGGAGACGCAGTAAATGCTACTGATTCAGGATAAAAGGATTATATACACTACAGACTGTTTCCTTGGATATTTCATTGGGTCTTTGCTAGCCAAGCTTTCCTTTCCAACCTAGAAGTTCAAAAGCAAGAAATTCCAAGTAGATAAATAGGTACTGCTTCAGCAAGAAAGGTAATGGCATTCCATGCACTTTGTCAGTAAATATGGACAGTGCTGGTTCTTTGGCTGTAAACAGAGATGAGGCACTGAACTCTAGATTGGCTTTCCAGCAGGGGAAATGTTTACCTTTTCCCCAGCCAAGCTTTGCTTTCCGTTATGCAGCATCGGTATAATATTGCTGTACACCATCCTGGTTTGTATTACTTCAGTGATTTTCACAATATTGCTTTAAACAGAAATGGTCAATCATCAACTACCTACAAGGCAAATTCTAGTATAACAAAACCTGTACAATAATCAACATGACTTAACTAACGTTTTTTTTTAAAAAAAAAGATCCTCAGGTCGTATTTCACTCCTTACTCCTAAAGTCCAGCTGCAGTTCTTTCACATCTTTGAAACTGATTCCTTCCTTTTTTGCCAGCTGGCCAGCTTCTTCTTGAGGCCCTTGCTCTTCCACGGCTTTCTGAAGCATCTCTTCGTCAATGACATTGGGCTCGATGCTATCGTACAATCGGCTTGTCATCTTTAGCAGGGGGGGGGGAAAGTGTCCCGAAGGTTCAGAAACCAGGCAGATCCTCTTGGCCTGTTGTGTAATCTGAAATATACAGTAATGACATATCATATACGTCTATCTCTACTGACACACATACAGTAATACCTCAGATAACGTTTACCTCGGATAACGCTAAAATCGCATAACGTTAAGTAATCTGGGGAGGAGAATTGGATCGAATAACGTTAAGGTCCGATGGGATGGATCGGATAACAACCGCTAAAGCCTGTGCGGTTACAATGTATCTCTATGGAGCTTTAACATTATCCGATCTATCCCATAGGATTTTAACATGGATCGGATAACACTAAAAATCGGATAACACCAAGACTTGTGGAACCAAGTCTTAGCGATATCCGAGGTATTACTGGTCTGTATATGACTTCTGTATGCATATGCCTATATTTAATTTAGTTTAATAGATAGATTTACGGACTTTGGGTAGTGTACAAAGCAATCACAGACACGTTTATGTACCACCCCATAGTGCTTAGTGCACTCTCTGGCCAGATCACAAGTTAATTAGCATTTTCCCCCCCCCCAACAAGGTGGGTACTCATTTGACCCACCCTGGAGGGATGGAAGGCTGAGTCAACCTTGATCCATGGCCAGGATTCAAACCCACAACCTTTTTGGTTGCAGGACAGCACTTTAACTAAACTTTAACTTTGT
>CP126900.1:15401950-15426950 GCA_030440675.1 Furcifer pardalis | reverse complement strand
GGATTTGTCTGGTCTTCCTTTCCTGGGAGACTGTGGTATTTTTGAACCACCATCGGGCATGTCCTGGTAAAGGCAACCTTGTCTTGTCAGCTAATCTTTCTCACATGAGGTCAGGCGAAAATAACTGCAGAATGAACTCACCAAAAGGTGGCTTCATTTTGGCAGTTTAGTGTCTGGCCTAGACACGGAGGAAGAGGAAGGGGAAGGGGAAGGGGAAGGGGAAGGGGAAGGGGACGGGGATGGGGAAGGAGAAGAGGAAGAGGAAGAGGAAGAGGAAGAGGAAGAGGAAGAATAATCCCTCTAAATCATGAGGGGCCACATGAAATGGGGCTGCAGGCCACATCTGGCCCACATCAGACCACATCTGGCCCATATCAGGCCACCTCTGCTTCTCCACCATCTGTTCTCCCATTTAGATAAACAGAGTGGATAAAATACCTGAAAAACGGATCAAAGCTTGTGATCCATCAACTAAACCTGCTCTCCCCTATTCACTAACATGGGAGTAATACCTACTGCACACATTTATATTTAAATAAGGACACATTTTTGCTGCTTGATTTCTTTAATAGAGTGTCAGGGCTAATTGTAACATACATTCAGCGCATTATATTAGAAATTTCTCCTACCATAAGGGCTGTCCAAAGCTATTACAGAATGACTCCCCCAGGTAATTATCACCTTTTGATGTCGCTCCCTCGCCAAAGAATTTCATACAGACGTATGCATGAAAGAAAAGCATAAATGTGTTCATGAACATAAGTGATAGTTTAATATCTTGTGGCAGTGAGTTCCTCAAGGCAGTCAAGAAGAGTCAATAATGTCACATCCCCATTAGTTTTGTTTCCGAGACCAGTCTTGGTATTCCAGATGTAGGACTTTCCTAGAGCTCTCCTGGTCTTCTTGTTGTGTGCTGTCAAGTTGCTTCCAATCTATGGTGAACCTAATATTGTTTCTGAGCATCTGAGCCATTCAAGGAATGATTTATCATTGCTTCCCTACAGGCCAAAAAGAGCTTTAAACCCAGGTCTCCTTAGTCCTAGCTTAACTTTCTATCCTTCAAACCTCCTGGGCTTTCACATAAGGTCTTCCTTCAATGCAACATAAATAAATAAATAAATAAATAAATAAATATTTTACACCATATAACAGGGGTTCTCAATGTTTTCAAGCCATGGGCCGGACCAGGCTGTCTGAGGGGGCCAGACTGGCAGTTCTCCTCACCGTAAAACATGTCCGCAGCCATAGACACATTTACGACCATCATTTACGGCTGTCGTAAACATGTCCATGTCTTCTTCCAGTGGCTGTGGCACATGAAATGGCACCACAGGCCGGATCAGGCTGGTGGGCTGTAGGTTGAGACCCCTTGCCACATAATCATGGTGACAATAGTTAATTTGTTTTAATAGTGTTTTAAATTGTTTAAAAAGGTATTTGATTCGCTTTAGCCATTTTTAAGAAGGCGATTTAATAAACAATAACCCGCCCATGAGATATTAGGTGGCCGAGAAATATTTCAGTAGCAATAGCAAAGACACTTACATCGCTCCCCATAGCGCTTAGTGACCTCTCTGGGTGGTCCAGAAGTAAATTAGCATTTTGCCCCCAACCCGCTGGGTACTAATTTTACAGACCTCAGAAGGATGGAAGGCTGAGTCAACCTTGGGTCCGGGTCAGGACTGAACTCACAACCTTCTGGCTGCAGTACAGTAGTTTAACCACTGCACCACATGGCTCTTCTGGGCATGAGCAAAGTGTGTTCATTTTCCCACTGAGTAGCCTCGCCATGCTCCAGTTTAGTGGGAAGTTATGGAAAGTTGGGGGTGACATAGCTATAATAATTCACATTTGTTCCCTGGTCTTCTATTTCATACAGAGGTCAACCAGACACCTCTGGGCAGCTCGTAGACAAATCCCAAATAAAGTTGACCCTCTTTCTTTGTTTCTTCTTTGGTCTGATCCAGACCTAGTGGGGCAGTTTGGGTGGTTCTGAAAGCGCTTCTTCTCTGGCTTCTAAACTGAGGATCTACCTGGTCCTATGAATGGGATCCAGCCCTGTCCCCTAGGATCTGACTTTGCACTGTTTTCATTTGGAATAGTGACTATGGCTGGCAAAAACAAAACACCAGCAGCACTGCCATCTGTCTACCTCTAAAGCGAGGTGCCCAAACTACAGCCAGTGGGCCAGATCCAGCCCCCAACACCAATCCATCTGGCCCTCGTCACCCTCGTTGCTCCCAGAAGCAAAATGTGCCTGTACGGGTGCATTTTACTTCCGCTTCCAGGAGTAACGAGGGTGGCATGGACTGGATGAATTGGCACCAGGGGCCAGATCTGGCCCATAGTTGGGCACCCCAGTTAAGCAGAGAAAATGGCAGCCCAAAATCTATCTCATCCTGTTGCAAAACATACACTGCAAGGCACATTTTACTTCTGCTTCCAGTAGGAGGAACCACATGACCGGCCCACTGAATCACGTGATCAGCCTGTGGCCTGAAATGTTTGGCCACCCCTGCTCTAAAACACATTACCTATTTGGCTGGACCAGATGATCCATAGGGTTCTTTCTATCTCTGCAGTTCTAAGGTGGTGAGTTCCTCACAGGCAACACACGCTCACAGCAAGCTCCCCATCCATCCATCCATCCATCCATCCATCCATCCATCCATCCATCCATCCATCCATCCATCCATCCATCCATCCATCCATCCATCCATCCTTCCTTCCTTCCTTCCTTCCTCTTGGTCGTAAAAGGAGAGGGATCTCTCCAATGCCTCAATGCGCATAGGGACTCTTGCTTATTTATTACAGTACTTTTGTTGCTCTTCAACATGCAGTGGACTTACAGAATAATTAGAAAGAGGGAGAAAGAAAATTAATCTCTGCCACAAATGAAGTCTGGATGCTCATCATTTGATGGGCACCTGAGCAACCATAAGGTGATGTCTCACCTTAGGAGGTGAAGAGGTTGAAACAGACTGACAACCAACCACCCCCTCCTCATCCCCCCCCAAAGTTATTTGGGTTTTAAGTCCAGGGGACCATTCCCACATTGACCTGCTACCCAACTGTGTTGTGTTGTGTTGTGTTGTGTTGTGTTGTGTTGTGTTGTGTTGTGTTGTGTTGTGTTGTGTTGTGTTGTGTTGTGTTGTGTTGTGTTGTGTTGTGTTGTGTTGTGTTGTGTTGTGAGAAATAGCTCCACATCTGCAGGGTGGGGTAACATTTCTCTCCGCTGCAGACATTGACCTTTGATTCCCTCAGATCTTGGGATGTTCCCAAGAGCTGATCTCTAAACCAGATGAAACTGTCAGAGGGACCAGCTGGAAAAAGGTAGGGTGGAGATATATGGATCTGAGCAGGGGTAGTTTGGGCACAATCGTGGCAAAACCGTCTCTGTTGCTTTCCCAACATCAAATCTGGCAGGCGGATGGGAAAGAGTTTCTCTTCCTCCTCCTCCTCCTGAGTGATGAGATTAGGAAGTGGGTTGGAAAAACAACTCTTGTTTACAACAGCCGAGCCTCCCTCCTTTCCATGGGAGAGTTTAAGGACCTACATGTGTAGACTGCAGACTCCTTGGGGCAGAGCCCCTTCTAGGCATTTCTCTTTGGCATTTTTATTCCCTAAAGCATCATTGTTTGTCAATAGAATAAACTTGTCTGCGATGGGTTTGGTACGATGGTAGTCTTAAGTAGAGGAATTCTGTCTGGCCAGGTTATCCTGCTGTGGTAATAGAGTAGACCCTACTGCCAGCAACTCAACACTGAGTGTCAGGTGGCAGTTAACTAACTTGACAATCCTGAGGACTAATAGCTTGGGTGCCGAAGTCCACAGGGAAGGGTGATGGTCCCCAAGTGGATTAAAATCCCACTTGAACCCAACTTGATGGAGGACAGCAGCTTCATCCATCCTGGCCTGGGGCTGAGGAGGACTTTGCATGCCAAAAGGGCTCAGGACCAGAAAGTGACTCACAGAGCTGGATCAATGGTACTATGGGTATGTCACGCTGTGATGTGGAAGGCTGATGAAAGGCCACTACATTATATTCTCAGGACAATCTTCATGGCTGGTCGCCATGAGTCTCACCAATATTTGGATTCAGATATGGCAGAGCAAGAAGAAGATGTAGAGGAAGCCACTGAAAGGACTAGGGTCTGTTGGTCAACACTCTTGTAAGTCCTGTATGTTTTGATGGGTCTCTTTTAGCCTGGATCATAACTGGATGTAGCTTCATGGGCAAGTGAAGATCTGAACAATTATGAAAATGTTTTACAGTTTTATAGCATACTTAACAACAAAAAAACTCCTTACCTTCTTTTTATCATTTACACCTTTCTTTTTCTCAGTTTAGCACCCATCCTACTTGAGCAACATTTTAGAAGTCTATGGGAAAGAAAAGTTGTCACCTCATTTAATCGTGAAAAGGTTAATTAAAAGAACCTTAATGCCATAGAGTAACGGGGACCCAGGTCAAGCCTAGGTCTACTTAGATCAAGCCTGTGTCTACTCAGAATTAAGCTTCCTGGAGTTTAGTAGGGTCCCACCCTCCAGGTTAATGGGTTTAATATTGGATCTTTAAATCCTAACCAGCATGTCTAAGATTAGATTGGATGTAGCTTTTAGGATACCAAAGGGAGTAGCTTGGGAGTCATCTTGTTGTCTAACTAAACCCCTCTTTTCCCCCCCATCTAATGGGAAGATGACATTTGTTTTTCTATTAAGACCAGACTGCTTTAGAACTTTTCCACCTCTTCCTAGGAAATTCTGTTTGGTGCTCATTAGAATCAGAGAGCATCTATACAAGCCAATTTAGCAGCATCTATACAAGTCAATAGTAGTCTGGCCAGGTTATCCTGCTATCGTAATAGAGTAGACCCTAGTGCCAGTGACTCATCACTGTCAGGCAGTGGTTACCTAACTTGACCACCCTGAGAACTAATGGCCTTGGATGCCAAAGTCCAAAGGGAAGGGTGATGGTCCCCAAGTGGGTTAAATCCAACTTGAATCCATCTTGATGGAGGGCAGCAGCTTCATCAATGCTGGCCTGAGGCTGAAGAGGACTTTGTCTGCAAAAAAGGGCTCAGGGCCAGAAATTCACTAGCAGAACTGGATCAGGAGTACTATAGGTGTCATACTGCAATGTGGAAGCCAGATGAGAGGCCACTCCGTTATATTCTCAGGACAGTCTTCATGGCTGATCGTTGTGAGGATCACTAATATTCAGATTCAGATATGGGAGGAAGAAGAAGGAGGAGGAGGAGGAGGAGGAGGAGAAGGAGAAGGAGAAGGAGAAGGAGAAGGAGAAGGAGAAGGAGAAGGAGAGAAGAAGAAGAAGAAGAAGAAGAAGAAGAAGAAGAAGAAGAAGAAGAAGAAGAAGAAGAAGAAGAAGAAGAAGAAGAAGAAGAAGAAGAAGAAGAAGAAGAAGAAGAAGAAGAAGAGCCAATGTAACTTGGTCTTCCTGGAAGTTGCTTATCTCTTTGGAAGACCAACAAAAGAGTCTACTGGAATCGAACCAACGGACCATCACATCTATTGAAGAAGAATCCAACAGATTGTCCCAGGAAGTTCAGGAACGGAGCTGATGTAAAAGAACAAAGCAAAACAAAGCTGAAATTTAGTTATTTGACTTCTGTTGCATTTCCTCCACTAAGTTTGAAACTCCAGTTAAATTTGTCTTGCTGACCAAAAGTTGGACAAGAACAAGTGGGGTTTCCAAAAAATTTGGACCAGAGCAGTAGCCACAAATTCTCATCTCTTCGTCAAACACCAGAACAGGGCCTGCCTGGCAGAGAGTGACCAGGGTAGCCAGATTCAAGGTCTCCACCCTCTTACCTTCAAGTTTCCAAAAACCATCTTTAGAAAAGAGAAGTCATCTGTGTACCCAACACACTCCATCCTTCCGCCTTCCATTCCCCATGTGGTCACCAGTTCAATTCAGTGTCACCAGTTTGGATCTCCTCCTCCTCCTCCTTACCCTTTAAGTTTGGGCGCAGCTCAATGCCTCAAGGCACTTCCTCTCTCCGAACCGGCCTAAGCAGCACTAGGTTAAAAATCAAGGTCGCCCTTGCTTAAAAAAAGTCATTCGTATCTGACTCTAGGGTGTGGTGCTCATCTCCATTTACAGCCAAAGAACCAGAGCTATCTGCCTCTGCGGAGGTTTCCATGGCCACATGGCAGGCTTGACTAAACACCGAAGTGTGTGGAACGTTGTTACCTTTCCTGTTGAAGAGGTACCTATTTATCTACTTGCAATTTTTGCTTTAATTTTTGCTTTCGACCCACGGGAGCTCACTCCAAGTTCTCCACCTCTCTAGGCAAGCACTACCTCTTCTGAAAAGTTTAATTTTCAGTTCTCTCTCTCTCTCTCTTTTTCGGTTGTGTGTGTGTGTTGAGTTTGTGTGTCTTGAAGAGCAGGGAGGAGGAGGAGAGAGACAAAACACCCAAGGAGGAGGATGAAGGCAAAGCAGCAAAACACAGCCTGCAGAATAAGAGAGAGATAAAACACACAGATTGTGGAGATGACAAAAAAGGAAAGAGGCGGCGGCGGCAACTAGGCGAGGCGTCGTCGTCCCGCACTGCGAGTCTTGTACGTCTTATTATCAAGTTAATTAAAGCTAGCATCTGACAATGTCACTCGGCTGTAGAAAAAGGGATTTAAATGCGACGTCTCCCAGGACCGCGTGTCAAGGGCTGCTTTCTCTTTTCTTCCATCCACCTCCCTCCCTCCCTCCTTCCTTTCTTTTTCTTTTTCTCTCTTTCTCTGCTTCTGCCCAGGATGGGGCTTGGGTACAAGAAGAAGAAAAAACCCCACCAGCCCTTCGGAAACCCTCTCGCCTTTAAAAGCGAGTGGCAAAGGAAAGCAATTATTAAAAAATTTTGATGTTGGAAATTAAAAAGAGAGAGAAAAGGACGCACCAAAAGCGAAGACGGCGCATGAAAAGATTCTCCTTGTGTGTGTGGTTGTGTGTGTGAGAGAGAACCCTCCCCCAAGTGTGTGAGGTTTTTTAAATTTTATTTTAAGACGGAGTGCAATATAAAGAGATATCAAGGAAACGTGGATCAAAGGGGCCCCCCTTCTGCTGTTAAGACCCCCCCCTCTCCAATCACCATGAAAGCCTGTTCTCAAGTACTTTAAGAGAGGTTTTTATTTTATTTTATTTGATCCTCAACAAGGACCCAGGAAACATGAAATCAGAGGAGGAAGGAGGGAGAATTTTCTTTCTTTTTTGAACAAGCCATAATAAAATAATATATATATATAATGTAAAAGAAAGAAAGCTCTGGGAAGTTGATTTCGAAATGGGCCCATTGAAATGCACAGAGGCGGTTGCGAGGCAGACCTGCTCCTGAGGTCAAGTGACGGACGGATTGTATGCTTCTCCATAATAATATTAATTAAACAATTTGCATGCTAATAAGGTAACAATTATCAGGGCTTCTGTTGAAAGATTCAGGTTATTACAACACGCCAGTCTGGGGGGCAGGGGTCAGAGAGTGAGAGGCGAGAGAAATTTCAACTCAAATTAACATTCTGTCAGCTCCAGAAAATGGGATAAATAAAGTCGAATTAATTCATTATAACGGAGAGGAGAAGAGAGAGAGAGAGGAAGGGGTTGGGGGGTGGGGATGGTGGGGCGGGTAGGGGGGAAAGAGGGGGCAGATAGAGTGGGTAGAAAGGAGGGGAATCGACCCCCCTTTTTATTCCTGTGCTAGATTGATTACCGTTCTGTATTCAAAAACACGTTCCTGGAACATTTCTGTCCCGAAATCCGAACAGAAACCGAGGCCTTTATGGCTACAGGCAGAAAGCTTGCTTCAGTGGCTACAGTTTACATTTAGTATTTATAGAGAAAGAAATTAAATTATGCTGAAAAAGGAAACTCTTGGCCTTTCACCCCGGAATTAATGCAAACCCCATCCTTTGCTCCTCGCTGGCTTGGGTTTCGTTTTCGGGGAGGGGTCCCCCGTATCCATTGCCATTTTATTTCAATTTTCTTTTTCTTCTTTCTCTCTCTCTTTTAAAAAGGAAAAAGGTAATAATTAAACTGCCACCTAGAGTCTAGTAAGGCTGAGAAAGGGGAATTTTGAGCGTAACAGCAGGACATTCGATTCTGTTTGGGTTTAAAGGTGGTAAGGACAAATACGCTCCGGATTAAGAATCCGGGTTCTGGCCTTTCCTGTGAGACGGGTGTAGAACTGCGTTGGCTCAGTGGTTAAGAAGCCCGCCTTGTTAACTGGAAGCTCAGCAGTTTGAGTCCCAAGTACTGCATGACGGAATGAGTGCCTGTCTCTGTCCCAGCTCCTGCCAACCTAGCAGTTCGAAAGCAAGAAATTGCAAGTAGATAAACAGGGGCCACTTGGGTGGAAGGAAAAATATCTTGGGGAGGTGAAAGGTGCCTCATTCAGGGCGTCCCCTGAGCGGGAGTGTCTCCAGCAAAAATCCTTTCAACCCAGAAAGCACCTTTGTGTGCTTATAACACGATAAAAAATAATAATATCTGAGACGGAGATTGTCTTTTCCCCCTCCCAGACACACGCACACTTGTGATTCGTGTGCAATGAAAGGGGAAGTCTTTCAAAATACATAAACTCCGCCAAAGAGAAACTTTAAAAATTGGAAAGTGCCACTAAGTTCCCAAATGAACCTTTCTTCCAGTCTTCCAGCCTCCAGTTCTCTCCCCTGTTACTCCCACCCCTCTTTCCATGATCTTTTTTATTCTTTCCCCAGAGGAAAAAGAAGCCACTAGCCAGAGATCCATGCCGACCAAGGCCTGGCCAACCTCCCCAAAACTCTTGGTAACATTTTTGGTTTTTAAAAGCGCATCCAGGGCCCTCCCAGACCTGGCCTTGTGCTTCCTTGCCGACATTTAACTCTGGCTTCGCAAGGCGAAGAGAGACCAGAACCCTTGCCTGTCGGCAGCCGGCTCAGCTCTGCCTAAGGCCCGGCCTAAGCAAATTTAGGCAGGGCCCCCAGCCAGTCACATTCCACAGGTTTTAGACGGGCCCGGATCGGAATTGGGTTGCAATTAAATCATCGCTAGGCCAACCCCTCTCAGTTGCTTTGGGAAAGAAAACAGATCGCTGGCCGAGGAAGGCCGGGTTTCCTGGCTCCGTGAAGTACGGTTGGTTTTAGAAGCCAAAGGTTCCCAATTCGGAGTCCAAGAGCAACAACTAGGAACAAGTTACATTGAATGCGGCACCGCGGAATCACAAGTGGCTTGCAGGTAGGGTTGGTGTCAGATGGAGGATGCACTTAAAACTTCCTCCAAGGAATTCTTCTTCTTCTTCTGTCGTGTCCAAATCCGAATATAGGCGATCATCATGGTGATCCGCCATGAAGACTGTCCACAGAATATAATGGAGTGGCCTTCCACTGCAGCATGACCCCTGTACCTTTGGTCCAGCACCGAGTCTCTTTCTGGTCCTCAGCCCTTTTGGCACTCAAAGTCCTCCTCATCACCCCCAGGCCAGGATGGATGAAGCTGCTGCCCTCCATCAAGATGGATTCCAGTGGGATTTTATCCATTTAAGGACCATCACCCTTCCCTGTGGACTTAACCACCCAAGCCATTAGTCCTCAAGGTGGTCAGGCTAGTTAACCGCTGACCTGACGATCAGCATTGAATCACTGGCAGTCGGGTCTACTCTATTGCCATAGCAGGGTAACCTGGGCAGACTGGTTTCAAGGCCTCTTTTTAAAGGAAAATCTTTAAGCCTTTTGGCCTGGTGTGTCCAGGGGAGACCCAGGTTCAATTCCAGGAAGCCTAAAAGCTGCTTATTTTGGCACGTGGCAATGCAAAGGAGGAAAAGAGGGATGTGTGTGTAGGAGAGGGTCCCAGGCAAGCTTGTTTTAAGGTGGGCCTTTCAGACGCACCCTCCAGAGTCACTCTGGATTAGCTTAACTGACCTAGCTTGGTCCGAAATAAGCATCTGGAGGACCAGAACCCTAGAAATGTTATTTTATCATTCATTCAACCCTAAGGAAGATTCCTTCCTTCCTTCCTTCCTTCCTTCCTTCCTTCCTTCCTTCCTTCCTTCCTTCCTTCCTTCCTTCCATGGGACATTCTCCCAAGTCCCTCTGAGTTTGCCCGGAGTTTGCGCAAAAATCCTTCCGAAAGAACTGAGCGCCCTTCTGGACTCGCTTCCCTCCGACTGCCTTCAGACATGCTTATGAAGCGCATCTTGCATTCGGATCGCTCTTCTCGCTGCCCATGGAGATAGCATCGCTTGCTCTCCTCTCCACAAACACCGGGCCTCCCCCCCCCCAATTTTTTTGCTAAATAGACTGCTTTTTAATTAGAGACCCTGTGGCCCCATTCATAATTTAATACGGGCTTTTCCAGGGATCAATAGGGGGATGGCGTTAATTATTATTTTGATTGATACGCTGGGATGACGCGGGTGGAAGGCGCCGGGCGGGAGGTGTTCTAAATAACCTATACTTTCTCCCCAATCTTTCCCCTTATTTCTCTCTCTCTGTGCGCAAGGTTTCCTTCTCTCCCCCCTACCCGCCCCCTGTCTTTCCAGTCTCTCGTCACCCCCCCGCCGCCCCTTTTCCAATCCGGACCCATCCCTCCTTGTGCTGCAGAAGCCTGAGAGGAGATGAAAAGGCTTGTAGTTTTAAATTCATTGTGACAGGCCTGGAAAGAGGGGATGATGAATCTCCTATTATTGGATCAGTCTATTTGCCGCTCAATGTCTCCTTGTAATTGGAGCAACATCACTTTAAAGGTTCAGAGGAATCGAAACGTTTCTGGTGTAGACGGAGACGGCGGGCGGGGGGGGGGGAGCGAAACTGGGGAGGGGGAGAGAGAGAATGGGGAGAGGAGGGGAAAGAGGGAGGGCAGAGAGAGAATGGGGGAACCAACCTCTTTCCAAGACGCACCGGGCGACTGTTTTAAAGGGAAATCTATTAGTGGTTTGATGGAGGAGGGAAAATGGGGGGGGGGGAGAGGAGTGGGATGGAGAAAGAGAGGGAGGGAGGGAGGGGTGGGTGGATGGCGAGGATCGCGTAACTTTGCTTGCTTTGGAGTATTTAACAGGGTATCAATCACAATTCTCGAAGTTCTCTGATTTCTTTCTTTGCGCATCTCCTTTCTTTCTTTCGCGCTTTGCCTAAGCAGGGGCTCTTCTCACCCACCCACCCCCACTCTCCCCTTCCCTCCAGATCTCTCTCCCCCCCCACTTCTTTTGCTCCTGGGGGCTGGAGTTTTCACCCAAGCCCCCCCCTCCCGGCCCAGTGCGCGCGCGCAACCCCCCCCCTTCTCTCTCTCGCCCTTCCCCTCCGCCTGGTCTTGTTGTGACAGCTTTGATATTGTTTATGGAGGGTGGATGTCAGGTATAATTAGCAATCGATATGGAAAACGTCGGGCTCCCCCGCCGCCCCGGCCCGTCTCTGACGTCAGGGCCGATTAAGGTTTCTTATTGGTCCCCAATTCCCCGGGCCGGGCGCCTCATGACGGGGAGGCCTGATGTGCTTCGAGTTAAAGCGCCCGCCTGGCGCCTTCCAGCGTGCGCCCCGCTTGGCGCGCCTGCCCCGCTCCCGGTGTGGACGCAGGATCCGCGCCCAGGGCCACCGCCGTGGCTGCTGGGGCGGAGGCAGCCGCCCACGCCGCCTTCCTCCTCCTCCTCCTCCTCCGGCGGCGGCGGAGGCGGCAGCAGCAGGGCTGACCCAGGTGCCGACCCCCGCAGGCGCGCCGCCTGAGGCCTCCGCCCGCTCTTGGCCTCTCTCTGTCTCCCTCTCTCTCTTTGCCCCCCTACGGCTCCATGATGGACAGCCGCATCCTGGAGCACCCGCACGCCCAGTTCGGAGGGATGGTGGGCTTCCCTTACCCCATCGGGCACCACCACGTCTACGAGCTGGCCGGGCACCAGCTCCAGTCGGCCGCCGCCGCCGCCGCCGCCGCCGCCGCCTCGGTCCCTTTCTCCATCGACGGATTACTCAACGGCTCGTGCGCCGCCTCGGTGGTCAACCCGACCCCGCTGCTTCCCTCCGGGTGCGGGATGAACGGAGAGGGGCAGCCCTACAAGCTGGGTGAGTCTCCAACCCGAAATCTCCTCCCCCACCCCCCCTGCTCCGGCTTAAATCTTATCTCCCCCCCCACCCCCAATACCCAGGCTTTCCTTCCTTTCCAGCCAGCTATAGAGAAAGGGGGGGGGGGCTGAGGAAGACTCCTACGAAGGGGTGAACCAAGGGTCAGGAACCATCGCCCCTGGATGGTTTTGGAACAGGTAAACCCCAAGGAATCCATTGGATCGAAGGCCATCCCGAAAATCTTCCCTGGGACTTTTTGCAGCATTTTCCAGGTTTTTTTAAAAATCCTACCTCCTTGCTCTTGTAGCAAATTTGGTCATAGTGATAGCAAATAGGGGGTCCTTATTCGTATTGATAGCAAATAGGGGGTCCTTATTCGTATTAATAGCAAATAGGGGGTCCTTATTCGTGTTGATAACAAATAGGGGGTCCTTATTGGTATTAATATCAAATAGGGGGTCCTTATTCGTACTGATAGCAAATAGGGGGTCCTTATTCGTATTGATAGCAAATAGGGGGTCCTTATTCGTATTAATAGCAAATAGGGGGTCCTTATTCGTATTAATAGCAAATAGGGGGTCCTTATTCGTATTAATAGCAAATAGGGGGTCCTTATTCGTATTAATAGCAAATAGGGGGTCTTTATTCGTATTGATAGCAAATAAGGGTTCCTTATTCGTATTGATAGCAAATAGGAGGTCCTTATTCGAATTGATATTAAATAAGGGTTCTCTATTCATATTGATAGCAAATAAGGGTTCCTTATTCGTATTGATAGCAAATAGGGGGTCCTTATTCGTATTGATAGCAAATAAGGGTTCCTTATTCGTATTGATAGTAAATAAGGGTTCCTTATTCGTATTGATAGCAAATAGGATTTCCTTATTCGTACTGATAGCAAATAGGGATTCTTTATTCATATTGATAGCAAATAGGATTTCCTTATTCGTATTGATAGCAAATAAGGGTTCCTTATTCGTATTGATAGTAAATAAGAGTTATTTTTCCACCAAAGCAGTCAAAAAACGTCTATTTATTTATATTTAAAACAGCACAGACTTTGTATAACCCCCTTCCCCAAGATAAATCCCACCTCAAGGACAGGTAATGCCTTTACCGGACCATTATGGTATATATATTTTTTAAAAGGCACCATTTAGTTTCTTGGGTTTTTAAAAGCAGAAAATAACACCGAACTCAAAGGTGGAAGGATCAGGTTCACGGAAGCTCTTGAGAAATCAGGATGTTTTGGTTTTTAAAAGCTGCTCTCCCACCTGTATTTCTTTCCAAGGTGAATGTCTCCCCAAAATGTATTCCGAGCAGCTGGAAACTAAATATTAAGCATTTAACAGAAGGCATTCTCTCTGTATTATTCCCCCCCCCCCGTCTGTTTGGGTGTATAAAAGTATTTTGTCTGTAGGACTGAAGATATCGATCAATCCAGGCCTTTTAAAACAGTGCCTTTGGAAAGATATTTCTGGCCACTTTGAGCTCCCTTTGAAATCTGGAGAGGTTGGGTTATTAATTTTTGGTGGTTTGACGCACCCCAAAGGTAGCCAAAAGCTGGAGAAACCAGTGTGGGGTTGAGTGGGTGGGCTTTGGTGAGCCAGGCTACCCAAAACTTCGCTAGGCCACCCCTTGGGGAAGAAAGTTTTCCGATGGACACCCCTTCCTCTATCTCTCCTATAACTGTCTAATCTGATAGTCCATCTTCGTTCCCAACCAGCAGCCTTTCCATAGAACTTCTTTGTGGGCCCTTTAACAGTTCAGGTCTCCTCTAGAGCCCAAACGTGGCCTCGCTTTGGCAACTTTTCACCTTTCAACTTGAACCTTGGAGACAAAGAAAGGATCTGAGGAACAAGTCAAGGCTCTGGAAAATAGTGAATAATACAGCAGGTGGATGATAATTCTTTATTGCATACCCGTAGATAGAATATAATGTACAGTTTTCTTGAATATCTGAAAGTAAATAAAACTGAACGAGGGGGGGGGGGAGAGAAAAAGTGTCGTGGCGCCTTAAAGACCAACTCCTGTATTTAACTGCTGCATTTAAAAACTCCTGTGCAGTATTTAAAGTCCTGTATTTCACTGTGAGCTTTCTTGAAGTATCAGTCGGGGAAGGAAAGTGCGTTTCACTGGTCCCAGTGTCTAAAATGGGATCTAAAAGGTCTTAAATCATATCTTTCACTTTACTCCTGCCCCTAAATAATACTAATGATACCCAGGTCCCCTCCATGTTGGGGAGGTTTGGTCTGGACATTTCTGAAAGAAGTGATAAGGGAAATTCAAAGCTTTTTGGCTTTACGCTTCAGGGCTCTAGGAAAGCGTGCCAAATGAAAACAAATGCGGATTAATCCCATGGTCTTGTTTCATTCTTGGAGGGTAGGGATGGGGGGGGGGATGAGATGGGGGACGACCCATGCCTCCTCCAGACTTTCCCCAGAGGGGACACAAAAATTTGGATTCCGGTTTGGCGTGCCCCCTTCTTCTGATGGTTTCTCCGGCTTCTTTTCAGACTCGATTGACCCGGATAAGGAGAGCCCCGGGTGCAAAAGGCGGCGGACGCGCACGAATTTTACTGGCTGGCAGCTGGAAGAGCTGGAGAAAGCCTTTAACGAGAGTCACTATCCTGACGTGTTTATGAGGGAAGCGCTGGCGTTGAGGCTAGACCTGGTGGAATCCAGAGTGCAGGTAAAAATAATCACTGTAAGTGTAATTACAGGGAATCTCCCTCCCCACCTTTCCCTGTCCCTCTTTTGTCTCCTGCCCACTCCTTCTGGATTTTGGTGTTTCCAAAAAAACCCCCATCTATCAGCACTTAGACATGTAAACATCGTGTTTCTCGTGTGAACGCGTTACGTCTGCTGGTGGTGGGCTGGATTGGGCCACAGTCACAGTGTATGAGATGCTAGAAAGATGGGGACCACCAGTCCACGCACCCTGGGTCAATTTCCCCACTCCTTCTTACCCTAAGCTCCAGGAAGCCTCGATTTCAATCCTGATCCCTCCCTTATTCCTTTAATTTCTGCCTGCAGGGAGAAGGAGAAATGATTTCCCCTTGATATGTTTCGTTGATGGGTTTATTATTTGTTGTCTCGGCTTCTGTCACCTCTCCCTCCGTCTCCAAAAGTCCTAAAAGGGAAAAGTAGGCCCGGAGGGTGTATTTCAAATACAGAGACTTCTTAAAACCTGATTTATACTAAAGCTGGTTGACATCTGTTATTTTCGAGGTATTGGTTTCCTGGGTTCAAAATTCCCAGTCGTGTATAAAGGCATTTTAAAGGAGAAAAAAAATCGAGTTTCTGGGAAGATGGGAAAGTATATATGTGTGGAGGGATGTAAGATAAACAGCGTTACACAAAATCCCTCCTGGTTCTGTAGTGGATTCCTTTTGATCCAAATCAACCTTGCCATTGGTTTTCATAAGATATAAGAAACATATGTGTGCGATATAAATTACACCTTGTTTTCTTCCCATCTGTTTTACTCCGGGTGGGGGTAGATCTCTCTTCCTTTGAGCCAGTCTTCCAAAATAACCTCAAACCAATTGCAATTAAGATAATTATTAATTGCCAAGTGCTAATAGAGTCTTCCTCTTCTTTATTTCTGAACTTCTTTATTTCTGAAACCCTCATCAACTTTACCTTTACTCGTGTAAAGAGTTTGAACTGTCCATGGCTGGGGGAGATATCCGGTGCTATAAAATAATATTAGTTTGGTGGTATATTTTTCAAATTAATTCCAAAGGATCTGATCGAAGCCAATTTCAACATTCTCAAAAAGTGATTCCCAATATTATTTTTTGCGAGGTTGCTTCTTGCAAAAGAGCAATGAAAGAGGCCATATATATTCGCATATATATATATTTTGTAACCAGCAATTAATTCTCCCTGTACCATATTTATTCCCCCCTTGAATGATCAGCTGAAACACTCTCGATTTTTCAGTTCTCCTTAACTTTGCGCCCAAACCGTTCCAGCTTTCTGCATTTTGGTGCGTCGTAATTTCTTCACCCTTTACTGATCTTGCCAGACTTTAGTTCCTCCTTCAACCTCGGGATCTATACTTTCCTCCCAATACTGGGCATTGTCTAAAAAAGATATATTTACAATATGCCTCCCGTCCCGTTTCCCCTCCCTCCTCCCTGACCTCTTCTGCTTCCAAATCCTTTTATCCAATTTGTT
This sequence comes from Furcifer pardalis, assembly GCA_030440675.1. Taxonomy (NCBI): domain Eukaryota; kingdom Metazoa; phylum Chordata; class Lepidosauria; order Squamata; family Chamaeleonidae; genus Furcifer; species Furcifer pardalis. Next base: position 15,410,732 of record CP126900.1, on the reverse strand, counting down.
TTGAGGCTGTTGAATGAAGTCAAGACCCCAGATTCTCCTCTAATACGATAATGAGTAATTCTCAGTGACAAGGGCTGGCCGAGCTCACACGTACACGCAAAGCGAGGGGGGCACAGAACGGCAATCTATGCAGCAGTGCAAATGCAGCCAAGGTACCCCCACCCACCCACAAAGACCCACACGCACAAACATCACAGCTAGGATATGCACGTGCATGATGATTTATTCATCCTGGTTTATAATATTTGATTGCACTACAAACATATATACAATTGCACATATATATATAATATATTGTGCACCTTTGCACATCTATTCTGCACATATGTATACATGCACAATTATGTTCCATGAGCCCATCTGAAAACAACTCTCACACCAACGACTGCCGGAGTTTGCTTTGGAAAAACTCATTTTTTAAAAACAAAACAAAACAAAACACCCCCCCCCCCCATGTAATTTATTTTGGTGTCTTTGCAATGGTGGCCAAATGAGCGGTGGGTCTTCCCTTCCAATTCTTTCCAAATTTCCAGCGTGCAATTGTGAAGGGTTTTAAAATCTGGCGCCTGGAGTGGAAATCTTCCGCCGCCTTTGTTTCCTCTTATTTCCTCTCCCCCTCTTTCCCGTTAAGTTTCCTGCCTGTTGAAATAGAGACTCGCTCCAAAATCCGTGTGTGTGTGTGTGTATGTGTGAAGGCGCCCTTCGACACCCGCTTTCTCGCGGGTGGGTCTGTTTAAATGCGTATTTAAATAAAAGTTTAAAGAACAACTAAGCAAAGTCTATTTGGGATGCGTAGGGAAATTCTTCTTGTCTGAGGATTTAATTTTCCCGGAGATCCGATTCCTTTGTCACGTCCACAATTTTGAGGTCAGGATCTATGGAATTTTTTAAAGCCCCCCCCCCAGCTCCCCCCCCCCATCATCCGACTCCTTCCATTCAAAGTCTAGGACGCGGTGCGGCTGCTGCAGTCCCATGCCTGCGTCTTCCCGGAATCCTATTTTTCTTTATTGTTTTCTGATGCCCAGACTATCCTGCTATCCAGTTCTCTCCCTTCCAGACAATTTCCACAGACGTTCTTGTGCGTGTACTTGCGTGTTTGATGGGCAAACACGTGTAGCAGAAACTAAATATTGTTCCCCTTCCTCCCCCCCCCCCCCCACGAAGCCATAGTCCATAGAAAACCCCGAAAAGGATATGGGAGACCTTTTATTTATGACTGTTAGGTGTGCATAAGAGGGTAGGATGATTTGGGGGGTGGGAGGATGATGATTCCTTTCCTTTATTTATTTATTTATTTATTTATTTATTTTCTTCAACTTGCTATCCTGCCCCAATCGGGTAAAAACCCAGGGCTAAACAAACAATTAAAAACAGACAAACAAACAACACACCATCACCTTAAAAAAGGCCTGTCATAATGATGATAAAATTGGGATAATTTTTGTGCCGTTCGCGCTGGCATTTAGGCAAGTTCTGGGATGGATCACAATGCCATAGAAATATTGGAAAGTGCAGTAAACAAACAAACAAGCATAAAATAAACCCCCCAAATTTGGATGCGGATAAATATTAGTTGAGCACAATTGGGAAGGGGGATAGCGACGCTTTTCGAGAGGGTATCACCAAACTTGGTGTGTGTGTGTGTGTGTGTGTGTCTGTGTCTGTGTCTGTGTGTCTCTGTCTGTGTCTGTCTGTCTGTCTGTCTGTGAACCTGGTTTGAAGATCAAAACAGCTGTATTCTCGCACTGAGCGAACTGTATAGGCTGAGTGGCTGTATTGATGTACATTTTGGACTTCTATTTTTCTGCTCCATCTGCCCGTTTTCCTGCCAAAGTCGGGGGACGCTTGGCCTTTTTTGGGGTGATGGTTTTTTTTCCTCGTTGTCTTTCGCCCGAGAGGGTCACTTCTCTCCGCGCTAGAGGTGGAATGGAAAGCAAACGAAACTTCCTGGAGCGATCTTGGAAGAAGTTGAGGCGAGAAAGCAGGGAGGAAAACCCCGCGCCAGCGCCCCTGAAGGACGGACGGGAGGGGCCGGGGGTCCAAGCGTCGCCCCTTGCTTGGTGTGCCTTGAGACCCCCCCCCCTCAAAACTGTTGTATGCGTGCATGTGTGTATCTGTAGGGGTCTCCCCCGCCCCGTCCGGCGCCTGCTAATCTCTGCCCCCCCCCCCCCTTGTCCGATGCGCAGGTCTGGTTCCAAAACCGCCGGGCCAAGTGGCGGAAGAAGGAGAACACCAAGAAAGGGCCCGGCCGGCCGGCCCACAACTCGCACCCGACGACGTGCAGCGGCGAGCCGATGGACCCGGAGGAGATCGCGCGCAAGGAGCTGGAGAAGATGGAGAAGAAGAAGCGCAAGCACGAGAAGAAGCTCCTCAAGAGCCAGAACCGCAACCTCCACTCGCCCAGCGGCCTCTCCGTCAACAGCAGCACGCAGAGCTCCGACAGCGACGGCGGCGGCGGAGGCCTCTCCCCGGACCTCCCCGACGGCGGCGGGTGCCGGGCCCTCCCCAACCCGCCCCGGCCAGGCAGCTGCGACCCAGCGGCCTCCGCTTTTTACGCAGGGCGAGGCGGCGGCGGCTGTAGCCGATCGGGCCGGGACCCGACGGGGCCCACGGGCTCGGAAGGCGGGCGGGCGCCCCCTCCTCCGCCCTCGGGGCTGCTGGCTCCGGCTCCCCCCGCGGGCGCCCCGGGCTTCCCCAAGGCCAGCCCGTTCAGCGTGGAGAGCCTCCTCTCGGACTCGCCGCCCCGACGGAAAGCGGCGCTGGAGTTCCCGCCGGCGCTGGCGCCCTGCGCTTCGTCGGCGGCGCGCACGCTGATCGGCAAGGGCCACTTCTTGCTCTACCCCATCACCCAGCCGCTGGGCTTCCTCGTGCCCCAGGCCGCCCTCCGGGGGAGCCTCCCGGGGCCCGATCCGGCCCCGCCGCCCCCGCCGTCGCAGCGCGGCTCCCCGCTGCCGGCCGCCAACCCCAGCCCGGACCCGGCGGCGCCCAAGAACAGCAGCACGGGCGCCCTCTCCGTCCTCCTCGAGAGCGGCGCTTCGGCCCCCAGGCAGCAGCCGCGGGCCCCCCTCCCCGGCCCGGCCGGCCTCCTCGCCCGCCTCCTACTGCGACTGTCCTTCCCGAGCGGCGGGCGAAGGCGCAGCGCCGACGGGGGGGTCGCCTCCCTCCCCTGCCAAAGACTTCGCTCCATCCAGGGACAGTCCCGATGCCCTCGCGGAGACCCGCGGTCCAGCGGCAGAGAGCAGCCATTTAGACTGTGAGGAAGTCGATATGGACTGACCGGCCACACAATTGCGGGTTTGGGGAGGGGTCGGCGGAGGGGGGGGCAATGTGAGAGAGAGAGAGAGAGAACTGGATAGGGGTAAAACACACACTCACACACGCAGAGTAATAATTATGGCTTACATTCCGGCGGGACTGCAGTGGCTCAAGTCACTAAGACGCTGACTGGGAGGCGGAAGGTCATCCGTTCGATTTCCGGAATGAGCTCCCGTCTCTGTCCCCGCTCCTGCCAACCTAGCCGTTCGAAAGCAAGAAATTGCAAGTAGATAAATAGGGGCCACTTCGGGGGGAAGGTAACAGCGTTCCATGCGCTCTGGGGGGGGGGGTCTAGTCATGCGTTCCACATGACCATGGAGACGTCTGCAGAAGCAGACAGCGCTGGCTCTCCGGCTTAGGAACAGAGATGAGCACTGACCCCTAGAGTCGGATACGGTCCCACCAACCTAAACTTCCTAAAGTTTCCTCCAGGCGGAGATCCCCCTTATTCTCTCTCTCTCTCTCTCTTGGGGGGGGGGGACACACACAAGACTCTCGCCCAGTTGAGCCTGTCTTTCCTCCCCCTCTTTCTCTTCCTCTCTCCCAGCCCCAAACCGAATCTCAGATTTTTTTAAAAAAATATATCAGGTGACTCCCCCCTTCCCCAAGAATAATGATAATCATCATATTTCCCCACCCTTTAAAAACAGTTTTTTGTGGGGAAAGATTACGGTTGGTGTCCGCCGGAAGCTGAACTGGACGCAAACACACACAGACACAAACCTGTCAATAAAAACAAAAGAGAGAAACCCCCCCCCCCACAAATCAACAACAGCGACTCCTCAAAGCTTGTAAAATGCAAAAATGTTTAAAGATATTTATATATGTAAAAAACATTTTTTAAAAAAAATAAATAAAAACCTCTTTAAAATCAACCGGGTTCTGGCACTTTTTAATTGTTATTTAAAAAAAATACCCACTAGATTTGCAAGAATAATTTAATGATTAAGCAATACTTCCTGAAGATCTTTCCCCCTCCCTTTCAAAGTAGTTTAAAAAGAAGCAGAGTTTATTATTTATTTATATATTGGGTAAAAGAAGAGAGACCCTTCGCGCGCCCCCCCCCCCTCCATCCCCTCCGCTATCTTTAGGGTTTCTATGTGTGTTTATTGCTTAACAAATGTATTCATTTAATAGCCTCCCCCCCCCCTCCGTTCCCCATCATTCCCCCCTAACCCTCTCCTTCCTCCTTTCCAACCCCCCCTAACTCTCCCCCCCCCCCCCCAATCGCATGAGGTTAGCAGCTTCGGGCTATAAGAAGCCGGCCAACTCCTGGTGCGTTTTGATATGAAAGTAATTATTTTCCCGGTGGCTGCAGCGGGGACTCAGTTTCCTTGCCCAAAGGGTTATTATACATTACCGATTTCTAGTGATATGAAATCACATAAACTTCCTACAATAATAGAATTAGCATGAAAGGCTGGGGTGTCAAATTGAAATTGGAAAATAATAGCCTTGGCAGCTGTGGGGAGCGTGCGCGCATATTGCATCGGAGATGGGGGCGACGCGGGGCGGAATTTTCATGAGATTCTCCAAAACCACTCCCTCCTTTCTCCCATCATCATAACACTCCCTCCTTCCTTTCCCTCCTTCCTTCCTTCTTTCCATCCCTCTCTCTCTCTCTCTCTCGCCCCCTCCCTCCTTCTCTTTTGTCAGGCCTCTTGTAGCTGGCTATATTAAGATAGATGTTCAATGATATCTCTCATTGTTCTGTCGCTTATATTGATGTTGCTGCGTTATCAGCCTATTGATCATATGTCCCCCGTAATAGGACAGCCGCAGCAAACGCGCCCTTCATCCCCCCCCCCCTTTGGCTTTCTTTCATTTTTTTTTATATACAAAAGGCGAACGCATTTGTTCTAATAGGGTAGGGGGTCCCTGGGGATCCTTTGAGGGTTAGGAGACAGCTGCACCAAAGATATATTAGCAAACTTGGCTGGGTCTAGGAGAGGGGAGAAAAAAAATATATCCAAACCCAGCCACCCAAAAATCTATGCCTCTCCAATCTCTTCCTCCACCCCAACCGGAGCCTCGTGAAATTTGCAAGGCGCTTAAACGCCCTTCCAATCCCCCCAGAAATGGTCTTCCCAATTATTAAAACCATTAATTCCGGCGAGTCTGCGCGCAGTGGAATTATGTTTACAGCCTCGTTAAATAGCTCTGATCCCTCCTGGTCATCAGGCCTTTATTTGCAAATAAATTGAAAATAATCAGAAGGACAGGAACGGATTTCGACTCACCCCCCCCTCCAAGCCCCCTCCTTCCTTCTCGCTCGCTCTCTCTTTTTTTCCGGGGGAAGTAAATGAATTTCTAAGCCCGAGTCCCTTTAATAATATTTACATAATTTTTGCTCACTGGCTCTGATATTTGCTCTCTAGGAGACCGGGCTTATTGGCCGGGGTGGGGGTGGGGGGAGCTGGAGAGGAGGAGAAGGGGGGAGAATAATTAGATCAAAAGCAAGCAAGGAGAGAAAGGGAGTGAAAGTGAGAAAATCGGGGGAGGAGAAAATCACCTCTCTCTCTTTTTTTTGGCTTAAAAATATGTCCTTTAGGGGCCACGGAAAAATGTTCTTGCGCACGAAATCAATAACAGGGTTTGGGACAAAGTTACGCCCGGAGGACTTGGTGGTGGTGGGACTTTCCTGGGTGGATCGGGGCCCCCGACAACTCCAACTTCTGCTCCATCCCTGCTAAGTTGGTTCTGACGTTATTGGGGAAATCCTATTGAATTTCACGTTACTTTGTGTTAAAGATGGGGAAATGGGGGGGGGGGATGGCCTTACCTCTAATGTCGGTGGTATAATAATAATAATAATAATAATAATAATAATAATAATAATAATAATAATAATAATAATAATAATAATAATAATAATAATTTCCCAGGCTTTTCAGCGAGACCAGTTCGAGGATTCTCTGATCTCCCCAAATTTAAAAAAAAATAAAATCAGTTTCTGGAGTCAGGGTTTCCCTTTGTCTCCCCTGCCAAACAATCTCTCCGGTCCGCCTCCCTCCCTCCATTTTGCCCACCCACCCACCCACCCGCTCCGCCGTCGACGAGTATTTAAAATGTCATTTAACTTAAGAAATTGTAGCAGAAAATCGTGCGTAAAAATGTTGGTTATTTTAATCTAAGGTGAACCATTTGTCTGGCAGCGATAAATCGGGGCCGGGCCTTTCCATCCGCAGCTGTTCATTTGGGTGGCAGGAACCGAGGAGGGCTGGGGAGGGCAGGGGGGGGGGTCTCTGGAACTGTTTGGAGAGGGGGGGTTGTAGGGAAATTGAGGGGCGCGCAGGAGGTTGGGGGGGTCGGCTCATGTATAATGGATTTGCAGTTTGAATGTTGGAGTATCGCTGTCCGGGCGCTCCCTGTCCTTAAGGTGAAATTACTGATTTACTTAAGCAGTTTAGAGGGCTTTCCCCCCCCCTCTCGCCTTCCCTCGCCCCCTCCCTGAAGAAAAGGAGAGGAAGAAGGGGAGAGGGGGAAAAAAAAAACCCCCAAAAGCAGCAAGCTGTGTGATTCTAGACAAACTATCAATCGATCTGATCCGAGGCAGCCTCCAGGAGATGCCTCCGCCATGAATCATACTTTATGAATTCAATTTCTACCAGGAGAAATTTTCAATTTGAACGCCGGATCATTATGGGAGAGTGTAAATTGTTTTTGCTCTATTATGCATCGGACGCTATCATTTTTCTTTCTAATTACGGAGGTGTCAGGTCGGCCTGTCATGCAGGAGCTGATTTTCAATTTAACTGATCATCATACATTCATTTTCCCATTTGATAAATCTGCTATCTAGACGGCTCTCCATGCCTGGAATATTAACAGAGAGCTACCGAAAGCCTCGGTAATGGGGGGATGTGTATGCAGCAATAAGTGCAGATCAGCCAGCTAATTTAGCACCTCCTGGTTCGCCATCTCCATTTCTCATTTCCAATTCTCCAAGGAGAGAAGGAGGAGGAGGAGGAGGAAGGGGGGGGAGAGAGAGGAAAAAACAGCTCAATGGCAGAGGACCCTCCCTCCCTCTCTGTGCGAAAGGAGAAAGATTATGGGGTTTTTTTTTGGGGGGGGGAATAGAGAGAGTTACTGGTAGGGTGGGGAGAATGGAAAGGGGTGGGTGGGGGCACAGCCAGGGAACCCCCTCCTTCCCCCCCTCCAAAACGCTTGTTTTCTATTACACAACTTCCAAATTAGGATATCAAGCTTAATTAATGCTAATTGAGTTCTTCAATACGTGTTATTTTTATTTAATAGAAACAAATTTGCACAATTAATTATCGACGTAATTTTCAAGAGCCTCGTTTGCCAGCCCGGCGCTCTTGCCGAATAAACTACCCAAAGCGAATTAATGACTTTTAGGGAAATTCGGGGGGGCTTAGGGCGGTTGGAGGGGAGATATATATATATATTTCGGTGGGGGTGGGAGGAGAGAGGGACAAGAATCAGGAAACAAACAAACAAACAATAGCCCTAGAGCATGTTGGCTTCTTTTGGATGGTACTGGAGGCTGGGTGGGAGGGGGGGTTTCCATTTCTTCTCAGTTAATAGGAGGAACAGTAATGAGTAGTCCTAGAAGAACTGTAAATTTACTTAAACACCCGCACAAACGGCAGTGGGGTAAGATTATGCAAATGGATTTGTTCCTGTCTTTGCAGAATTTTCTTCACCCTCTTGTTCTCTAGTGTTATTTTAAAGGGAAACTGGTGAATTTGTCCCTCTTTCTGTTGGGCCCTGAGACTCCAGGGTCCTGCCAGAAGGCGAAATTGACCAGGGCAGGGGTGCCCAAACTACGGCCCATGGGCTGTATCCGGCCCACCCAACTCACCCGGCCCACTGAAGCCCTCATTGCTCCCCAGGGATCCAGCCCCCAGGCCATAGAGGCGGGCCCCTGAACCACATGGCCGGCCCGCGGCCTGAAAAGTTTGGGCACCCTTGGACTAGGGCATCTTTGAAGTTGACAAGGCGGACTTGGGTTAGGCAAATGTCCCGGCGTTGGAATAATAGATTGATCTTTCTCCCTCTCCCTGTTCCTCTTCTCTCTCCCACCCCTCAGCCCTCCCCGGTCCCGAGACTTCGCAGTCTTGTAAAGTCATCCCTTTCTGGGGCCAAATACGGATCAGTTTTGGGCACCCAGCCGCGCGCAAAGATGGGCGGCGGTGGGCGCGCCACGCGTAAAAGCGCACCGGGGCTTTGGATTGAAATACAACTGGGGAGGCCGCTGGAGTCCCGCCGATCCACCGGACCCGCTTGCCTTTCTGTGGGGCGGAGAGTGGTGGTTGGGGGGCGATGGTGGTGAAAGGCGGGGAGGGAAAGAGCGGCGGGTTGGGAGAAAGCGACGGGGCGGGTGTTGGTTTCTTCGCTGATTTATTTTTAACCCGAGGTTGTACAAGGCACTGACAGTTTGGATAAATTAGCCAAGCATCGCAGCCTCCTAATGAGAGGATATTATTTCACCAGCTCGGAA
>CP126900.1:15242500-15400950 GCA_030440675.1 Furcifer pardalis | reverse complement strand
GGTGGAGGATGGCAGGACTCCCTGGTGTCCTTGCCTTTTGCATCCCTGCAGACTGGAAGTGATAGGAGGCAGCTGCTACTTGTTTAAACTGGGAGGCGGTCGCTTAGCAACCCGTAGGCAGCTCATTATTTGGGGAGCAAGAGTGATTAACAAAAATAAAAAAAAAGGTGGAGTGGGGAATAAGGGAGAGGGGGAGAAGGTGCTGAAAAGTAAAAGGGATCTGTTATTTAATTAGCTAATTGACGATCAACTTCTTTTTAATTATTTCTGTGATCAAGGAAGTGAAAGGACACCGCGAAGCTTATCAACATGCAATGAAATGCAGGGAAGGCTTTGAAAACAAATGATTTCCCCTTGTAGTTGGACTCCTGAAAACCTCTTTTCTTGTTCTTCAATGCTAAGTTTTAGGCATCTCTACACAACGACGACAACGACAATGACACATGGAACTCTGCTTCAACCTAGACCTGGATTCAACCACAATAGCTGCTGATTTTCCTCATAACATCAACTTCCAACATCTGTGATATGAGTATAAAATCCTGAGCCAGCTTTGAAGACAATTACTTATAAGGCAACTCCTTACTCTGTTTTCCAAAACCCCAACCTTAGTCCTGTCTACAACCCAACCCCATACTTTAATCCAAACCCTCAACTTAACCCCAATGTCAACCTCAACTCTATCCAGTTGAGTTGCCCCTACCGAGATCCTGAGTTCAAACCCAACCTAGTTAACTCTCCTGATCTTAATATCAATAGTTGCATACACTCAAGTCAATCCTGACTTATGGCAACCTCTTTGGAAGTTTCTAGCAAAAAGAGGGGAAGTTGATATTCACCCATTTCCCCCTTTCCTTCAGCAGTTCTCAGCCAATAATACCAAGCTGAGCTTGAGCGATCGGTTTCTCTTCCTTTCCCACTGACAATAAATCCAACCACACTTGAGATGTGTAAATAGAATTGATCAGGGTTCCTGCTGGACAACCCCTCCTCCGATCGTTTTCCAATGAGCCAAAAAATCTGCTATCCCTAATAGAGAGCGCAAGGGAGGAGAAACCGGGTTGATTACTCCTATGGCTTCTAATGGGCTGATGGTAGAGAAAGAGTTCAGTCATTAGAGGTAAATTCATCAAAGGTGGGAAGAGACAGATGTGGTGTTGGCTAACCTCACCCAAAATCCAAATGAGTGTAACGATAGTGGAGACAGAACAAATCAACCCCAAAGAACAGAATTACTCCTGGATTTCTAAACCAGACTTAAAGAACTTGCTTGGAGTCTAAAGTCTGATCAAAACAGAGAGAAACCAGGAAGTTGATAGACAACCCCTTGCGAAAAATAGTGGGGTTCAGGTCGATTTCCCCCTTTACTGTGCCTCTTTGGGAGACCGCATTCACAACATTGAGAAGGAAAAGGTATGCCAACCCTCCCAGTCAGAGGACAAAAGAAGACACCAATCTGCATGAAAGTTGTGTTAATTTGTACATATTGATTCACAATGATCTCCTGGCAACGAGGCCAAAATCTTGTTGCTCAGCATTAGTAAATGGCACTAGAATGGGCCCATTGAATCAATTATAGAAGAGTTGACTCACTAAATCCCCGTTCATTGAATTACACAGCTGGAGGCAGTGAAGAGGGTCATTAGCTTAAACAGGCAATTAGACAAATTCAAGGAGATCTATTTATTTATGATATTTACATACCCATTAATACAGTAAAAAGAACCACTGATTAGGAAGACGGAGCAGTAGCAGAGAGAAGATGCCTTTGTGACCACAACTTGGACAAGTTACTTATTCACACACCCACCCAACTGCAGCCTCAAGTTGTAGTGGGTAAGGCAAGAAATAGATAGCAGGGGATTCTGGGAGTTGTAATCCAATCCATTTTAGCTACTTGGCATAAATGTCTGTGGAGTGCAGAACTGTTGCTAAACAAAGACAATTAACTTCTAAGGGATCACAAGAATTTTATCCATACTGATTCCCCAGTAAAGGGACTTTCAAGGCTATGTTGCATGATTTGGGGCAGAAGGGGTTTTTATTTTGGTCCAATCCAGCACAGCCAATCTTATATTGAAGCTGGAGTGAGTTTTCTCCTCTAGGGCCAAACACGCATGAAAAAACGTTGGGGTCTTCTGATTTGCTTGTAGAAATCCCAAATTTCTGCCCCCCTGATTACAAGCTTTTTTTTGTGTGTGTGTTTTAATAACCAACCTTTCAATCTTTATTTTTGGCCTCTCTTCCTGCCTGGCTTCTCCCAGTTTCAGCTTTAAAAACTCTCAAGAGGGATAAAATTAGTTCTCGTGCAATATAACTTTGAGTCCCCCTTTCCTCTTGCATCTTAAATCTGAAATCTAATCCTCCGACTTTCTTTAATTAAGCAGAGGGTAGTTTAAATTAGTCTAACTATCTTTGGGGGGGATTATATATTTTAATCATCATTATGGTCCGGCTATTTGTGATCTGGGTAGATGGATAGATATCTTAGTTGTATAATCAGCCGTACAATTATAATCCTCCCAAAAAGATATTTAATAATAATCATTTAAAATGATGGAATATTTGACTCGGGAGGACCTCGGAGAATTAGTTGGAGCAATTCCAAAGGTGGGGAAAGGCGAATCTGAAGGACTTTTGATAATGTCTTTCAGACGACCCAACTTGATCCTGAACAACTTGTTTGGATTTTAAAATTATGCCTAGTCGGTCAGCTTGGGCCTTCAATCCGGGGGAAATCAACCAGGAATTCATCCCAAGGAGGGAATTAAAGGAGGGAAACCTGGTCCTTTTCTTGATTTGCAGAATTGTAGGAAAGACACTGCTCAATGGTAGAGTATTTGCTTTGTGTCTAGAAAATTGCTGGTTCAATTCCTAGTCTTTCCATCTAAAATTCGGGAAGAATAATTTATTTACAGTACTTAGATTTGTATTCCGCTCTCCTTGGTAGCAACCGACTCAGAGCGGCTCACAAAGTCCCCTAATATCATTATTAAAGTGCAAACAAAATACAATATAACAGAACAGTAAAGTACAGTAAATATCATATAGTAGGTCAGTACACATTACACATCAATACACATTGTAGTACAATCAAAATATCTGGATTATCTGGTTTTCAATGCATTCCTATGGAAAACCCGCATTTCTGGTTAATGTATTTTGGTTTTCAATGCATTTCTATGGGAAATTGCATTCAATTGCATTTCTATGGAAACTTAGGTTAAAGTCTGAAACCTAGAAGATCTGCTGTTAGGGGGAGAGTACAACTGATCTAACCCAACTATGTTTCTTGGACTTTTTGTGCTCCAAGATCTCCAGATGTTCTGATATGGTGGACAGAAGTCTATTACTGAACTATGCATCTGTAAGGAAAAACGTGCAATTCTTTACAGCAAATTGTTGTTCATTAATGGTGTGCAAGTCGCCAGTCATACAATGGGCACATGCTTCATAAGAAAGCAAATGCCTGGTTAAATAATAGCCAGTATGCTACTAGGTTTTACACCAGTGGTCCCCTACCTTTTCAAGCCGGGAGTCAAGGTCACACTCTCTCAGTCAGCTTTGTCCTACCTGCATGAGGGGGGTGTCAATTTTGTCCCAACAGCTTCAAAGGGGTGGCTATTTTGTTTCTCAAATGCCCTTGGGGGCACATGAAATGGTGCTGTGGGCTGGATTTGGCCCACTGGCCTTAGATTGGGAACCCCTGTTTTACAACATTTTCATTCTGCAAGCATAAATCGGCAATAGGATTCTGGCCAGTTTTATGCTCAACTACACACCCACACTACTCTCTCTCTCTCCCTGTGTGTGTTTGTGATGGCAAAATGTATATCACACAATGGGTTCGTTCGAGAACACATTGAAAATAATGCAAAATTTCACAGTGTTGAAGAAAAATAATAATGTAGATTTATTTATTATTACTGGTGACTCACTGGTTAAGATGCCGAACTTGAGGACTGGAAGGTCGGCAGGTCAGCAGTTCGAGACCCAAGTGAGCTCCCATCATCTGTCCCAGCTCCTGCCAACCTAGAAATTTAAAAAGCAAGAAATTACAAGTAGATAAATAGGGACCACTTTGGTGGGAAGGTAAACAGCATTCAGTACACTTTGGTGTCTAGTCATGCCTGCCACGTGTCCATGGAAACGTCTGCAGACACAGACAGCATGGCTCTTTGGCTGTAAACGGAGATGAGCACTGAACCCTAGGCAGATACGACTGGCTTTCAAGCAAGGGTGACCTTTACCTTTACCTATTATTACTGGTCATATTTATATCTCATCAAAATCAAAACCAAATATTTAGACACAAAAAAAATCAGAGTTCACTAAAACCTTCTGAAACTGAAATGTACATTTCGGTCTATCTGTCTCTAATATGAAAACGTAACCTGTTAGTTATTAAAAACAATTCCACCATCATCGCTCCCTTACTATTATTCCTTTGGGCTTCTTATGAATTTTTTTTTATTGCAAGGGGCCTGGGAATGCTGTTCTTCAGGAGAAAACAACAATACAGTTAAAAATAATAATCATAAAGATGATGATCACAAAGACTTCTGCCTTTTTTAAAAAAATAGAGCTACAGAACTCCTCTAAAGCTTCTTTAGGGAGTCGGTCTCCAGGGAAACCTTAATTTTTCTGTATTTTTTTCCTTGCTGATTTTTGAGAAATCAGCTGTTAATGATATCCTTGTTTTGCCCCAAACCCTTGATGGATGGGGAGTTTTGCTGGAGCGGTAAATATAAATCGTCATCCCCCCCCCCCCCCGTCCTTCTGCCGGCCGCTTGTGTTTTATTCAAAATTGACAAAACCCAAATGTTGTCACTCTTAGGAGCTGGCCCGGGAAAATTAAAAAAAAGGATCTGTGTTTCTCAAGTAGTTCGTTTCCCATCAAACGGCATTAATAATTTAGTCTCTAATTAAAAGTGAGGTCAAACATTGAAAAATGACTGAACTAAGTGGTTACAGAGTGATATATTAAACGGGCTCTGTTCTTTAAAACCCACACACAGATGGATGAGAGGGCCTTCCAGGCGGTTTGCCTCCAAAATACATTTATGGTCAAAAGATGTTAAGCTGTTCATGATTCCCTGGTAAAGTTATTTGGATGAAATCATTTTACAGGTTCCAGACCTGGGACTTTCAAGGAGTTGCAGTTCTATGCTTCTTCTTCTTCTTCTTCTTCTTCTTCTTCTTCTTCTTCTTCTTCTTCTTCTTCTTCTTCTTCTTCTTCTTCTTCTTCTTCTTCTTCTTCTTCTTCTTCTCCTCCTCCTCCTCCTCCTCCTCCTCCTCCTCCTCCTCCTCCTCCTCCTCCTCCTCCTCCTCCTCCTCCTCCTCCTCCTCCTCCTCCTCCTCCTCCTCCTCCTCCTCCTCCTCCTCCTTGTGCTATATCCAAATACTGGTGATCCTCAAGGTGATAAGCCATGAAGACTGCCCTGAGAATACAATAGAGTGTCCTTTCATTTGCTTTCCGCATTGCAGCGTGACACCCGTACCACCGATCCAGTTCTGTGAGTCCCTTTCTGGTCCTGAGCCCTTTTGACATGCAAAATCCTCCTCAGCCCCAGGCCAGGATGGATGAAGATGCTGCCCTCCATCAAGATGGATTCAAGTGGGATTTAATCCACTTGGGGTCCATCACCCTTCCATGTGGACTTTGCCAAGGCCACTAGGCCTGTGCAGTTATCCTGCTATGATAATAGAGTAGACCCTACTGCCAGTGACTCAACACTGAGTGTCAGGCAGAGGTTAACTAACCTGACAGCCCTGAGGACTAATGGCCTTGGTGAAGTCCACAGGGAAGGGTGATGGTTCCCAAGTTGATTAAATCCCACTTGAATCCATCTTGATGGAGGGCAGCAGCTTCATCCATCCTGGCCTGGGGATGAGGAGGAGGACTTTGGGTACCGAAAGGGCTCAGGACCAGAAAGTGACTCATGGAACTGGATCAGTGGTACTATGGTGTCACACTACAGTGCAGAAGGCAGATGAAAGCCCACTGCATTGTATTCTTAGGACAGTCTTCATTGCTGATCACCATGAGGATCACCAATATTCGGATTCAGATACAGAAGAAGAAGAAGAAGAAGAAGAAGAAGAAAGAAGAAGAAAGAAGAAGAAAGAAGAAGAAAGAAGAAGAAGAAGAAGAAGAAGAAGAGCCAATGTAACTTGGTCTTCCTGGAAGTTGCTTACCTCTTTGGAAGACCAACAAAAGAGTCTACTGGAATCGAACCAATGGACCATCACATCTATTGAAGAAGAATCCAACAGATTGCCCCAGAAGAAGTCAACTATATGCTGAACCTGGGGAAGTATTTCACATGGGGAGACTTATAACTGCCGCCCATCTGTAATCATTACATTTTGTATGAGAAAATGCCAGTTTCCTTTAAACAACTTTCTGTTTTACTTTGAGGAGTAACATCACCCATTTGTCAAATGTTAAAATACTCCCTCGATGTCCAGAGGACATATCTTGAAAGTTATTTAGGGAAAGGTAGGGTGTGATTTTTTTTTAAAAAAGAAAAGAATGAATATATATATATATTCTTCTATTGCTTGGCTACAGAACGAGTGATTGACTCTAATTTGAAATACAATTATAAAAATGTGATCATGACGAACTACCAACACAAAGTCAAATACTGCCAACCCCTCCGTGGGAAGAAAGCTGACCGTTTAGCATCATTTAAGGAGGTTGTACCAAACCTTTTGTAGTAGATTAAAGGCAGATGTTTTGTTTGTTACAATCAAAACCTTACCGTTTCGGTTTTATAAATTTTTAAAATATTAATTATCATCAGGACGAACCCGCTTCCTGCTTAGGTAGCAACTATCCTGTGTTTGGCATTAGATTAGGCCAGGTCAGGTTGGGAATTTTAATCTGGCTTGTTAAGTTATTAAATTTTCTTTATTTACAGACAGATTCTACTTTCATTAACATTGTAACAGGTGTTCATTAAGAATTTATCATGGGCAAGACACGGGGCGGGTGGGAAATGCTTTTTACACAATACCTCTTTATTTTCACTAAGGGGGCATTCAGAAGGTTAAAAAGGAAGGAGACGTATACAGACAAAACAGTGAACTCTTTCTGTCGTTCTCTGATCGTGTCAGTGGCATTATGATTTATCAGAGAATTTCCTGGAAACTCCGTTCTTCAGTCTATTAAATAACTTCCAGTATAACCCAATTCTCCACGTGCCCAGGAAGCAAGACTTTTCTGGGGTGTCCATCCATTTTAAGAGGTACATTCATTAATTCTTTTCACATTACAATCCTGGTGTTCTCTCTCTTTGTATCAGAACATTGTGCAATTTTAAAATTATAGAGGCATATGGAATACAGAAGGGGCCGCAGTGGCTTGGTGGTTAAGACGCTGTGCGTGGCGACTGGAAGGTTGGCAAGTCACCAGTTTGAGACCCAATTGCTGCATGATGGAGTGAGCTCCTGTCCCAGTTCCTGCCGACCTAGCTGTTTGAAAGCAAGAAATTGCAAGTAGATAAATAGGTACTGCTTTGGCAGGCAAGGTAACAACGTCCCATGTGCTCCCTGGTGTCTAGTCATGCCTCCCACATGACCAAAGAAATGTCTGCAGACAAAGGCAACACTGGCTCTTGGGCTGTAAATGGAGATGAGCACCACGCCCTGGAGTTGGATACAACCGGCGTTTAGGCAAGGGAGACCTTTACCTTACCTTATGAAATATAGAAAGGTAAGGTGAAGGAAAAGGAAAAGGAAAAGGAAAAGGAAAAGGAAAAGGAAAAGGAAAAGGAAAAGGAAAAGGAAAAGGAAAAGGAAAAGGTTTTTCTTGTTCAAAAGCCAGTTGTATCCGAGTCTAGGGTTCAGTGCTCATCTCTGTTTCAAAGCCAAAGAACCAGCGGTATCTGCTTCTGCAGATGTTTCCGTGGTCACGTGCAAGCATGACTACACACCGGAGTGCAAGGAACACTGTTCACCTTCCAACCAAAGTGGTCCATATTTATCTACTTGCAATTTCTTGCTTTTGAACTGCTAGGTTGACAGGAGCTGGGACAGAGACAAGAGCTCACTCCATCCTGCAGTACTCAGAAATCAAATCCCTGAAATATAGAAAACATTGAAACAAATCAAGATGTTAAACCATTGAGATTCATTTTGATCAGAAGTGGGCTACTTCAGTGTCATTATCTCTGCCATTTATTAGATCTTCTTTTGAACACAGGGTGGGGCATAAAATGCATACACATAAATGCTGCATTGGTGTCCTGGATTTCTCGCAGCACAAACCCATTATTACTTTTTCTACTCTTTTTTTTAATGTTCTCAAGCAAAAAACTAATAGAATTTTAATATCATCTGTAATCACACTAAAAACTCCAGTTCAAAACGCCTGAGCATCACATCCGTGCTGTTGAATAGCTCTGGATCTAATTAGCATAATCACTTACCGAGCCCCTCGGAGCCCCATTTTAGAAGCTTTTTATTTTCCATAAACAGTTTTGCATTTGTGTGTCTCTCTGTGTTTTTTTGCATTATGTGTGCGCATGCGCATAAATGAAGGACAAAGGGGTTTGCTTCTAGAGCAGTTCCCCCCCCCCTTTCACAATTAAATTGAATTGGTTGACACACAACAATTGCCAATGAGACAGATAATGAATTTTTTTACCATGACGCTAAAGAAACAGATCAATGCTCTTTTAGGAGCCATTGTATAATGGCCAACAGTGAGAGCAGAGCCTGTAATATATATAGAGAGAACATAGACTATAATTTCATGAATCAACCAGTCAGCATCCACGCCAGGCTGCTTTGGAAAGTGTAGAAACTGTGACCTCATAAATGCAACTTTTCTAAATTGTGTTTAATTGTGCATTTTTATGGCTGCAATGTTAGGCTGACTCTGCTTTGGGGTTTTATCCTGACCCTTCCAGTTTATTTTCAGGAATTACCTAATTTCAGCACCTTGGATAGCTCCCTGCAGATTAAAACAAAGATAATACAGTACTGTATTCACATCTTCACTGGAATTGGAGCCACTGAGATTCCACTCCTATTTAGTGGTTAAGACACTGAGCTTTAAGACTGGAAGGGTGGGGTTCGATACCCGAGCACTCCATGACGGAGTGAGCGCCTGTCTCTGGAGAGCCAACGTCGAGGCGCTCTGCCCTAGAGGGACGGAATGGGGCACCACTTCTGTGTATTTTCCACCTCAAATACTTTGGAAGGGGTCACCTTGAGTCAGAATTGACTTGATGACATACACCTCTTGTTATGTGATCAAACATCAGTGGCCCTGCCCATATTTTACACCCGTTAAAGGCCTAAGATGGAGAAATAAGTATTTCTGATGTACCCCTTTGCATTCTAGTTTATTACCTTCTACCCTCGCAAGCCTGAAAGTTGGAAACTCTTCCTGAGTTGCTACAAATCACCCAGAAGTAAGTAGTTCCCCATTTACCGTCTGCCTGCCTTTAATTGAATGAATTGGTTCATCCTTCAAGAATGTACAAACCTCACTAACAACTTGAGTCTAAACAGTGGCACTGGCAAACAAAGATGTAATTGATGGTGGGATGTTAGGCGATGGATGGGCTACCTGATCTTTAATTAGGGCTGGCGTATTTCGCTTCTGGGGACTGTGGTGGCTCAAGTGGGTGAGACGCTGACCGGAAGGTCGGCAGGTCAGCAGTTCGAGACCCGAGTCTTGCACAATGGAACGAGTTCCCATCTCTGTCCCAGCTCCTGCCAACCGAGCCGTCGAAAAGCCAAAAACTGCAAGTAGATAAATAGGAACCACTTTGGTGGGAAGGTAAACACTCTGGTGTCTATCTAGGCATGCCTGATAGATGTCCATGGAAACGTCTGCCAACACAGACAGCGCTGGCTCTTTGGCTGCAAACAGAGATGAGCACTGAACCCTAGAGTTGGATACAACTAGCTTTACCTATTTCGCTTCCTCGGCTCTCTTTATCCACACCTCCTTCCCGTTACCATTGATTCTCAACCCAACAACTCCCACTTTTTCAAAGGCGCTGTGCAGTTGGAGAGCTTAAAATATGTATTAAACGATAACATAATGTGATAAAACGAAGGCCGGGAAGTTAATGTGTCAGCTTGTAAGCAGACCTGAGCATTATTCTTCCTGTTCCCCCCTTTTTTTTAAAGAAAAGAATGGAAAATCTTTTTTAGAGTGAGGCTTTTAATATTCATGGTGTAGCTGACAGTTTGTCTTCCCTTGTTAAGGCGCTCGGGCGTCTGTGTTTTGCCATTGTGTCTCTGGACAGACAGTTTATTCAGAGGCACTAAAACTGGCAAGTGATTGTTCTCTGTAATTTGAGGAGTTTCACCAGCGGAACATCAAAGATATCTCTGAACCCGGCGCTGTCTCTGAAGGCAGATCCTCGCACTGGAAAGTTTCCCTAAATTAAAAGGGATTTATCTCAGCTTTCGTAAATCCAAGCGAACAAACACGACAAAAGGACGAGTCGCGAGAACGTCACGGTGACCCCCGCTGTGTCTCTTGCGATGGCGCTGAGTTTATGGGCCCGTTGGAAACGCCGAAACCGGAGCGGAATCTGGTTTCTTTGAGGTGACTTAAAACAATAAAAACGAAGTCAGTTCCTAGCCCTTATGTTATACCTTAAGGCAGGTGTTCCTAACCTTTTCTAGCCAGGGGCCGGGTCACGCTCACAGTTCAGCATTCCAACTCCGATATAATTTGATTTTCTTCCACTTCATGTTTACAGTGGAATAAAACGCGAGCAAATTACGGGGGATTTATCCTTCGCTTTGAACATGTGGGCCGACATATGTGGTAGAAACCAGCGCCGGCAGTAGGCGTTCCTATGTTCATTAAGCTCGACGGCTGTTCTTTTTTGAGCTACTTTCCAACATCTGGTGAACTGTCAAGTCGTGCTTAAATATTTTAACAAACAAGTTAAAATATTTTTACTTGTTTTCTCGGATGGCAGTAAAAATATAAGACGCCGCCGCTTACGGCGTCTTTGAGGAAACACTCCAAATCGACGAGGAGTGAAAACATCCCGACGACTAATCAGCATGCTGTTGGTTTGGCAAGGATTTTGAGCCAGATGTTTCAATAAAATATACAACGATCCGTCAAGCGCGAGGGCAACACAAGAACGGTGGGCTTTTGGAAGGCCTGTTGTGTAGGGCAGAGGTTGTTGAGTTGATGGGGCTGGGAATGGAGACATCAGAAGGAGCTTTGTGGAATAAGGACGTGAAGATCTTCTCTTGTTAGAAAAGGGCAGAAGTTCTAACTTTCTGCTTCCAGTCGCTGCCAACTCTAGATGTTCCAAGTTCAGATTACATGGATATAGCCGCCGAAGGTGTCCAGCAGATGGATATCCTATGCTGTGGACATTAGAGGCTACAAGGGAAGCCAAAATTTAGTGGTATCCAAGCCACGACAAGCTGGAGAACCTAAAACAGGTTCCAGGTGAGGTATGGATAATAGCTGTAGAACAATCTTGTTCCAACCATGTGTTAAATCCAAGTCTTTGGGTAAATAAATGTCAGGACCTGGGGGGAAAATCCTGCTAAGTTCTTTCTTTAGATATTTAGCTTGATCCAAAAATTAAAGTCTGCTGAAGTTTGAGTGTGTAGTTTCATTATACCATCTTCGTCATAGGCTGCTACTCATATCCAAGTATACAATTGTCCTGAAAATCATTCACTGACGTGAATTTGTTTAATGTGGATCCCACCTCGCCATGAAGTGACCGACACACTATGATCATGGAGACATCTCCTGTGGCACACATGAAATGAGGCATGCAGGATTTAAAACCAGGACTGGGATGGACTGCTGTAGCCTTGAAGCTATTGACAAGTTGCGTCTTCACAGCCAGTCCATCTGGCATGGCCTCTTCTACTTCCATGACATCCTTCTCTCATTTTCCCATTGGGCCTGATACGATGGTTTCCAGTGGCATTTCCTCCACTGAGGGGGACCATCACCCCACATACAAGGGGCTCGTCTGCCCATAGCTGTTGGCCCCTTGAGGGAGTCAGTTTATTTACCATCGCCCAACACTCGGTGTTGAGTCATTGGCTGTACGGTCTACTCCATTACCGTAGCAGGATGTCCAACCAGACAGCATTTCATTATGTGATATGCTAAAAAAAACCAATGCATGGTAAAACAGAAGCTGTGAGTGAATTGAAAGGAAACGGGGGAGAAAGAGTCAGCATCGAGCAGGATGGATGAGCAAATGAAGAAAGACAGAGAAATAACAGAGCTGTTATGAAATTTATAAAATATGATTTGAGATGGATCATGTTAAGAAAAGTGGGAGTCTTCCTCCGCTGATTTGCTGTGTGTTATTACAAGTCTATGGTAGGGAATTTGTGGCACTTCCCATGAGTTCATTTCTTTCTTTTCGTTCCTATCTTCAGTTTTCTTGGCTCTTAAGACAGAGAAACAGTGAGTGAGTTAAATTAGGAGAAGTGAACTATATCCAAAGAAGGTTGGCTGGTTGGTTGGTTTTGCCCAGAGAGAGGAATAGATCAACTCTCTAACCTTTTCAAGCTGGGTCTGAGTCACAGTCTCTCAGTCAGCTTCAAGGGCCAGATGGCCATTTTGCCTGGCCTGCACAATGGGGGTGGCCATTTTGTCCCAACAGCTTAAAGGCATGGCCATTTGGTTTCTTGAACGCCCTTGGATGGGGTGGGAGGGCACATGAAATGGCACCATGGGCTAGATCCGGCCCACCTGTCTTAAGTGAGGAACCCTTGGTTTAAGGTTTTTATACAGCCTGGTGATTGGTTGCTGAGATCAGACCTGTCAGATGTGATGCGCGGAGGCGGTTCTAAAAGCACAGCCCTCATTCCAGTAGCTTGAAGCGGGGAACCGGTTTTCCCAACAGCTTCAAAGGGGTGACCATTATGTTTCTCAAATGCCCTTGGAGTGGCGGTGGTGCCACGTGAAATGGCACTGTGGACCAGATGTGGCCCATGGGCCTTTAGGTTGGGAACCCCTGCTGTAAATATTAGGAAACTTTAGAGCTGCCCGAGCAGTGGATAGGTGGTCTTACCTCTCGCTCCGGAGGCTGCCTGGAGACCAGGATTTGAACCAAGAGGTCAAGTACACCAGTTTCCCGTCCTCGTCTTAGAGACCTCAAAACCCATACCTGCCATTCTGAAGCCACGTTTGACGTGAAAGAAAAGTATTCAGGCTGATAATAAATCATTTGTTAAATGGCTCAGGCACAGTTGAGCTAGAAAATTAGAAAGACGCCCCCCCTCCCCACATCTTATTCCCCCATACCCCATTCAAGTCCGAGAGGTGTTTTGATTGGCATTCTTGACGCCAAAGCCCATTTTCATATGTTGACCCTCCCAACGAGGAACCTGGAAACTGGACAAATGTTTTGCTAAGACTGAATGGTCCATTTGCGCTCCCAAAGTATTTCAGTTCCAAAAAAACACAGATTTTTAGCAAATAAAGAAGAAGGGGGGAAGCGTGTGCTTATGGGGCCGTCATTCCAAGAAGTGTCTCCAAAACCTGGCAGAGCTGATGGCCTTTCTTCGGTGGGGAACTGGGAACAGTATAATGAGAAATGAATTTCCCATCTTAATGCACGGTTGGGAAGATTTTAAAAAAAATAAAGAAGGAGGGAGGAGAGAGAAAAGAAAACAGGATTTTGTGACCATTATGGGTCAAAGCGAAGTGACTGGCAGCTCTTTGGTGCACGGAGCCAGGCGACGGCATGCCAAGTTTCCGCAATGGTAGGAGAAAACTGACCATGAAATGAGAAAGAAAAGGAATAAGAGAAACAGATCATGAAGAGGGGTTTGAAGGCCACTTAGGACGCCGTGTTGTGATAACCGCCGAGACGTTGTTCTGATCCTAAGCCCCTGGAAGGATGCCTGGATGTCCTTTAGGTTAAGGAAACATTGTCCTTTCTTTCATGGTTGATGTGGGTCCATTAGGCCCTGATGGGAGATGATCGTGTTTCTAATTAACCATCCTAGAGCACTTGCTTGTATATTTGGCAGTGGGAGCTGGCCGGGAGAGGTGAAACGGCACCAGCGTGAAATTGACCGCCGTTGTGTACGTTGGCTTCGGCGTACGCCGCAACGACACCCACCCGGCACACAGTCCAGGGCTGGGGTCCAAAGAGACGCACCGTCACTTCCGTGCACCTAAAGGAGAGGCGTGCGATTGTGCTCCTCAGGCAGCCCGCCTCTCTGTGGGCCACGTGGCCGATGGCTTTGGAAACGGATCTATCTGTAATGACAGGGCTTTGGGAATGGTGCACGGAACACTGTTTACTTTCCCACCAAAGTGGCCCCTAGTTATCTACTTGCATTTTCTTGCTTTCAAACGGCTAGGTTGGCAGGAGCTGGGACAGAGACGGGAGCTCACTCCGTCATGCAGTACTCGGGAATCAAACTCTGACCTTCCAGTCCTCGAGTCCAGGGTCTTAACTGCTTGAGCCACTTTAGACTACAGACTGCAAAATTCTCCATTCTGGGTGAATAACTTGACAGTCCGACACCTGTACAAGACGCTCAGCCCTATCTGAGTCCCAAGATGGCCCTTGGGTTCCTCAGATGGCCAAACCCTCTTTCCCATCCCAGGATTGTTCCCTCATCTTTGGTGGAAACTTCTCCCATTCTCCATGCCTTGAAATGCTTCCAACCAAAGCTTAGTCGCTCAATGTAAGAACTTGAATCTCAGACAAATTAGTGTTTTGGCTCTTTCTTCTTGGCCTTTGCCTCTAATTCCAGGTGGAATGTGGCTGCTGAAAATCCTTCTGGATTCAGTTCAGCCCTAGATTCTTGCCCCGTTTGAATGGATGTTTGGCCCAAATCCCACCCGAAGTTGGATGACCCCGAGAAGGAAAAGTCAACCAGGACCTTAAAGGCTTCCACGTAGAGTACCTCTTGTAGCATCAACTGAGCATTAGAAATGTGCATTACCCAGTTACAGCATTTGTTGTTCAGTCTCATAGTCGATTCCGACCTTTCGCGACCCCATGGACCGTTACACGCCAAGCATCCCCATCCTCCACCGTCCTCCTCAACCCACCCAGCTCTGTGCCCATTGTGTCTACAATACCATCTAGCCATCTCATTCTCTGCTGCCCCCTTTTCCCCTCAACCTTTCCCGGCATCAAGGCTTTCTCCAGTGAATCCTCTCTTCTCATTTGATGTCCAAAGAAGCTTAACTTCATCTTGACCTTCCAAAGAGTTACAGGATTCCTGTCTATATTAAGACGTGCTGCTTCTGTACTTACAGATGTGATTTCCAAATTTGCATCTATACAAACATATGAACTCGTGCAACTTTGACGCCAACCAGTGTCTTCTTTTGTCTCCGTCTATTCTGCTTGTGTGTGTTTGTGTACTTTCAAGTGGCAAACTGCCTCCCCCTGCCCCAGTTTAATGAATCTTCCCCTTCAACACCACCACAGGAGACAGATACATTTGACTTAGAAGTCAAGGAGAAAGTTGATTATACAGGACAAGCGCCTGTATAGCTGTGTCGACGTAATACCCTCCTCTCTTTGAAGATAACGCCTGGCCCTTAACTCTCGGAAGATCGTGCCGCGTTCTTGTTCCTTAGAGAGGGTGTTGAAACGAGCCGAGCCGTTTGAACACGAAGTGATATTCCCCGTTTATAAATGGCGAGTGATAAGCTCCAAAATGCCACTTTTGAAATTGAACCCAAAGAAGTGTGAACTGTTGGCAAAGAGAGAGAGAGAAATGGGGAAGAAGAGGTTTAACTTGGTCATTTGATAAGTAAAAGAGGAATTGCTGATAATGATAAGGAAATAGTGGCGGGTGATTGGGAGAGCGGCGGATCCGAAGAGACTCAGAAACACTTCCCAGGGATTGTGCGTCCTTCTCCGCAGAGTTTGCAAGCAATAGGAAGGACACGACTTGAAATAGGCTGAACCCAGTAACTTTTTATGTTGGAGCAACAACCGAGCGTCTTAATGGTCCATCGGGTCGCAAAGGGTCGGAATCGACTGTGCGACTGAACGACAAAAGTGCATTTCCAGGGACTGTGATGACTTAGTGGTAAAGACGCTGAACTTGGTGACTACAATTTGCGACTCCATGGTGCCCCATTACAACAGTCAGGATGGTTGTACAGCACCAGATAGTTTGGGCTGCCATGGCTCAGCGGTTAAGAAGCTCGCCTTGTTAGCTGGAAGGCCGGCAAGTTGGCAGTTTGAGACCCGGGTTGAGCATGACGGATTGAGCACCCGTCTCTGTCCCAGCTCCCGCCAACCTAGCATTTTTGAAAGCAAGAAATTGCCAGGAGATAAACAGGTACCACTTGGGCAGGAAAGGTACCAGCACGCCTCCCACATGACTGTGGAAATGTCTGCATAGCGCTGGCTCTTTGGCTCTAAATGGAGATGAGCACCACACCCTAGAGTTGGATACAACTGGCTTTCGAACAAGGGAGACCTTGTTACCAGATCTTTTCTAGGTTTGTCCTTTGAAGGAGAACACCATAGTTTGGTTCATGCCCGGTTCCTTTTTGGACAACAACTGGCAAATTTCCCTCACGCACCACAAGGCACTGAATATTTTACTTTGGGGAATTCTGGGAAACCAGTCAAAACCATTAACTTTTCCAAGTCCCCATGTCACTCGGCACATGCATTGTCAAGAGCAGGGGTTCCCACCCTTTTGGGGCCACAGGCTGAGCGGGCCGGTCATGTGATTCATCCCACCAGGAAGCAGACATAAAACATGCCCACGCATGTGCAAAACTACCGTAAATGGATCTGTGGTTGTCATAAACATATTTACGACAGCTACGGGTCATTTATGGCAGTCTTTTGCACATGCATGGGTGCATTTCACTTCTGCTTCCAGAAGTGGCGAGGGCATCGTGGGCCAGGTGACCTGGCACCAGGGGCCAGATCTGGCCCACAGGCCGTAGGTTGGAAACCCCTGATCAAGAGGAAACTGTCCCACGTGAATGTTGTAGGTCAGCCACGCATGGACAAAAACGTCTTGTCGTTTCCGCACACATGGCAGTTTTTCATTGGGCTTAATGCCATCTTTTCAGCGATCAAAGGGAGAAATAAACCAAACATCACAAATAGCATTTATGACTCACCGAAGTGATAATACTTTTATGTCATTAAAAAAAAATAACACCTTGACCTTCCTCTTGAGGCTGTACCTCAGGGATCTGGAGTTTGAAGGGCTCCGGTCCAGACCTGGAAAAGTTACTTTTTGGGGTGGGTGGGTTAGGGGCTATAATTGCCAGATCCCTCCGGCCAGCACACCCACAAATGAAACAATGATGTGCTGGCCTTTCGTTGGGTGTCCGAAAGCGACCCAGGTTGCCTGTGTCTAAAACCGAAATGGGAGGATGAACGTGTCCCCCTCCCCTCCTTTCCCAGTCAGAACCCAATCCACAGGACCATAGGTTATATAGTCACGGAATGGCAAGTTGACAGGTGAAAGGCTGCCGTGACAAAAGGGAGGAACGGGGGCTCTTGAGTGGTTGTGACATTTATTTTTCCTCTTCTATCGATTCCATCAAGTCTGCACCACGGCTGGGGTCATCCTTACACCATAGACTATTTGCTTATTGTAGTGGAAAGCAGGTGATAAGTGCTTTGTATACAAACTGTCACAGGCACAAGCAGAGATGAGCTTGCCGACAAAGCCCAGGGAAGCAGGCTGGAGGTTCCTTTCCAACTCCGTTTGATCCGCAACGCTACACAAAACATAGATACATGTGGAATTAAGTACTGTGGTCTTAATGCACTTCAGGCAGGCGCAGAGTTGCTCTTGGGAAAATCCTTTCCCCTTGCTCCTGTTCTCCCACCCCCAAAATCTAGACAAGCAGCATGAAAAGCATGTTGCCGTTTCTCACGTTGCTAAATGATGGTCTACCAGGGTTGGATGAGGGATGGGCAAAATCCCTTCCAAAATGTGCCACGCCGCACATCGGTAACCAGGGATGGTGAACCTTTTAGAGACCGAGTGCCCAAACAGTGGGGCGGGGCGAACTCTGTGTTGTGGGGAGGGAGGGAGCACTCTCATTGGGCTGCTAGGCAGAGGGGCGGGGTGAACTGTGTGTGGGGGGAGGAGGAAGCGCTCCCATTGGACTGCTGGGCAGAGGGGCGGGGCAAACTCTGAGCTAAGTATTCTACCCAAGAAACACTGGAAGGGTCACCATAAATCAGAATTGACTTGATGACATGTCAATGGAGGTCTTCACTGGTGTAGCATCAGGCCTGCTCGCGGCTAACATATGATCGACAATATCCATCACCAATGGTTAGGGAGGATGAAAGACCTCAAGAAAATCAGAGCAGAGGGGAGGATGTTTTAAGGACATGTGTGGGGTTCCAGGGATGTGGGATCCCATGTGGGGTGGTTAGTCTAAGGATTTTACCCTTCTGACGACACCCCCAGATACTGTTTTAGTCTATGAATTTTTAAATTTTTTATTGATGTGTTTTAACTTGGGTTGTAAGCCGCCCAGAGTCGGGCTTGCCCGATTGGGGCGGGTTAGCAAGTATGAAATATAAATAAATATAAATAAATAAATAAGGGCTTGGTTGAATTGCTGAAGGGACTGCAGTGGCTCAAGTGGTTAAGACACTGAATTCACTGACTGGAAGGTCGGAGTTCGATTCCCGAGAACTGCATGACAGAGTGAACTCCTGCCTCTGTCCCAGCTCCTGCCAACCTAGCAGTTTGAAAGCAAGAAACTGCAAGTAGATTAGTAGGGACCACTTCGGTGGGAAGATAAACAGTGTTCTGTGCATTTCATTGTCTAGGCATGCCTGCCACATGTCCATAGAAATGTCTGTAAACACAGGCAGAGCTGGTTCTTGGCTGTAAACAGAGATGAGCACTGAACCGTAGAGTCGGATACAACTGGCTTTTGAGCAAGGGTGACCTTTACCTTTACCTGAACTGCTTGGTTGAATATCTTGGAGCTGTCCATGGTACTGGACACCCGTCCCTAACTCTGGTACATGAGAACATACATCTATCTGTTGTTAACAAGTGCCTGGTGGCTTCTTAATATCATAAGTGCAGTTCCCTACTCCATGCTGTCAGGGATCCAGCTGCTTTAGGCTGACCTCCTCCGAGCCCGGTTTGGCACCCTGCAGGCATATTGGCCAACCACAATAGGATACATTCATGTTCAAATATGTGTGTGTGTAGCGGCTCTGCTTTACACCGTTCTCTGGATCTTTGGAACATTGCAATGAATGAGGCTTCTGTAATGCTGGTGTGAGGTACCTGGTCATGGTGTGGATACTAGCATTGACATTGTTTTGACACAGGGGTTGGTCTGCCCACATCCAGACCCCCTTTAGTGTGGGTGCTTAGCAGCCCTCGGCTACGCATCCTGCCCTATCCTACTCCGAATTATCACCGAACGTCCTCAGATCAAGAACCCATCCTGCCCACCAACTGTGTCCTAGTTTCCACCAGATTTAAATGCAAATTATGTTAATAGCAGAGGGCTTCGGCGTATGCTGAAATATGCAGATCGGCCTCTGCTTTTCAGTGGGTTATTAACGTGGATGCAAATATGTGCACGATCAGAACATTTTCTCTGATTCTGTATCACGTGTGTTTGGAGAACTAGACAAGTTAGGAGTGCCAGGAAGATTTAGATCAGGGGTTCCCAACTTAAGGCCCATAGGCTGGATCCGGCCCATGGCGGCATTTCATGTGGCCCCCACCCTTCCAAGGACGTTCAAGAAACAAAATGGCTACCCCCTTTGAAGTTGTTGGGACAAAATGGCCACCCCCACAAAATTGCAGGATGTCCATCCCTCAAAGCTGTCTGGCTTGAAAGGGTTTGGAGCCCCTGATTTAGACCGAATCTCAGTGTCATGTTGGGTCTATTGGAGCGGAGGGGAGATGCTTTCCAGGTGGTTTCTGGAAAGTTCCACAATAGTTCCAGCAAGTCAGTAACACTGGATAAGAATTTTTAACTGGATTAAATCTTGGTTGGTGAGACACTCAGGTCTCTATTGCAACACTCTGGCAATAATAATTCCGTGTCAGAAATTATCCTAGGTTGAAAGGATTTTTACTGGAGGAGATCAATTCAAGGGATCCCCGAGTGAGGCTCCTTTCATGTCCCCAGGATCTTTTCCCACTGAAGTGGTCCCTATTTATCTCCTTGAAATGTCTTGCCTTTGACCTGCTAGGTTGGCAGGAGCTGGGACAGAGACAGGCACTCACTCCGTCATGCAGTACCCGGGTCTCGAACTGGCGACTTGCTGGCCTTCCAGTTAACAAGGTGAACTCCATAACCACTGAGCCGTGGCAGCCCAAACTCTCTGGTGCTGTACAACCATCCTGGTTGTTGTAACTGGCCACCATGGAGTCACAAAATTTAGGAGGCACTTATCTGAAAGCCAGGTCCAAGCAGCTGAAAAGAGAGGACCTTCTTAGTGTTGGCTCCATGGAGAAGTTCACTTGTGTTTATTCAGATGCTATTTTTTGTTTTCCCCCCCAAGTCCTGTGAAGTGCTTCCTGGACCCTATAAATGATGTGTTTGTACATACATTTCTTAGTGAATCCAGGAGTTTCCGAGCATTTATAGTTTGAAGGCACATCTCTGTTGATCTGATGGATTTCCCACCACTGGTTTCCATGTTGCCATTATTTATTTGTTCAATGCTTAATTGCAGAGCTCTAATTTCCACACAGAGAGAATCTCATTTATGCCGAGGCATAGGCAATACCATAAGTCACATTAATTGATCCATCAGTGAATGAACACCCAACAGCATCTTCCTCTAAGAGTCCCAAGCATGTCCTCCCACCCAAGACATCTCGCTAACCTTCCCAAGCATACTCTTAAATACTGTTTTATGGCGCCTTTCAACCAAATCCCAGGTTTCCGCCACCAGATCTTCTCCCTCTAACAACTCCGGGCCTCTCCCTCCAGCCGAAGGGAAAAAAAGAGACGGCAAACTCCCCTCTCTTGATTGTGTCGATGGGAGATGATTTTCAAGGTGAAATTTCTAGTTCAGTTGAGTCACTTCCATTCAAGGCAGTGAGCAAAATGTCACCCCCACGTTGAACCGCATTCGGCGGGCCCTCCCCGTTCTCCGGCTGCATTTAAATTTACTCCACTTTTCCTTCCTGACACCTGTTTAAATCAATATCTTCCTCTCCAGGTCGTGGGTAGAATGTGCCTGGTCTCTCCGCACAGCGCTTCTCAAATCCACTAAAATCAACACAATAATTGAAATATTTTCAAGCTGATTACACCGCTGCCTGAGGCTAGGCTGGTTGCTAAGGGTAAGCTCCCCGGTTGCTAGGGGGAGTAAATCATCTTGCATTATTTGATTTTTGTTATAGATATGAAACCGCTACTCCCTCGATTAAATGTCTCTCAGTCTAACACCTATGGGACCTGGGGAAAGAGAAAAGAGAAGGCGCCAACCTTGACCCTGTCAAATAAATATCTCTAACTTTTCCTGTCCTCCGGCTTCCAAACCAAAGCTGTCTGCTGGGTTTTTCTCCCTCCCCATCCCCTCCCTCTCCTTCTATTGCTTCTTCTTCTTCTTCCACCTCCTCCTCCTCCTCCCACAACCCAACTTTCAATAACAACGCAATGGGGACAGAAGCATCTTTTCCATTAGAACAACTTTCGACTCCGCGAAACCTTTTCTATTTACACCCAACGCCCGTTTGACGGGGAGCTGACATGGATCTCATAGCTTTGAAGATGGGTTTTGAAAAACATTGCAATGATTATGGCTTCCCATTTGGCCGGCTGGCCACTCAGAAGATATTAGCTCCACCGGCGTTGTCATACGCTCAGGCCTAAACGGAGCAGAGAGACACAGAAGTAACTTCACCCAGCAGGTGGGATTTGTTTTGGAAGACTTGGTTTTGGTCAAGGCAGGGATTCTCAACCGGATGCGGCCCATGGCACCATTTCATGCATCCCCCCTGCCTCCACCCACCAAAAATGGCCCTCTGCCCCCCCAAGCTGTCTGAGGGAGTACGACCCGGCCCCCGGCTTAAAAAGGGTGAGGACTTCTGGGTTACAGTCAACAATATGACATCTTTTCAGCCACAAGCCTAGTCCTTTACCCAAACAACCTACAGGATCCTGACCCATTGATTCTCTGAAGTAACTTACAGCACCCAACCGTGTTTGGATCCCAGATCCTTTTTCTGGCAATGGGGTGAGGTCTTATGGACCCACTTTCGCAGCCCATCCAAAATTTGCCTCCATCTCTATCTGAATTTCATTAAAGACCCCTTCCTGGTGGCATGAACCGCAAATGTTCACAAATGTTCCCTTGCCTGGTGTTGCTGCCAGATGGACAAAACTGTGAAGACAAAGGAAAGCAGAGACTTTTGAAATATTGGCCAGAATTGTGGGTGCATTTGTATAAGATAAGCCTAACTTGTGGAGGCTAATTGTGATTAATTGACAAGGTGCTGGAAGACACCTTGAATGCATGTCTGAGTGTGTTCCCCAGCTTGTTATCAATTAGCTGCAGAACATTACAGAGACCACAAGGATTCTGTGTATTGGGTCCTCTGCCCCAGGAGGAGGCAAGTAACCAGAGTTGTGATGGTCAATACTCACAAGTAAGTGGAGGCTGGAGTCCTCAAAGGACGAGCCAGCTGATCTCTCAAGGGAAGCATGCGTACATGTGAACTGGGCAAAAGTGCTGAGTTATCAGGAATAGAAGACTACAAGGGATGGATGTGATGAGTCATCAAATTTATAGCAATCCACAGTTCACATGGACGAGCAAACCAACCACAAGTACTGACTTCTCAACTGATGGTTGCACATGTGTGAATGCAGAGCTTGTGAACAGAAGGAATAGAAGATGTGTAGCAGGTGGGCTACAATATGAGTCTCCCCCCTCAATCCATGTCTCTCTTCCAGATGTTGAAGCTATTTTATCTAGACCAGGGGTCCTCAAACTTGGCTCTCCAGGTGTTCTTGGACTTCAATTCCCAGAAGCCCAAGTCAGCACATCTTCTGATCGGGGCTTCTGGGAATTGAAGTCCAAGAACATCTGGAGAGCCGAGTTTGAGGACCTTTGATCTAGACCCTTGGTCTGCAAATAGTGGCTCTCCAGGTGTTTTGGACTTCAATTCCCAGAAGCCTCGATCAACAGTAGTGCTGACTTGGGCTTCTGGGAATTGAAGTCCAAAACACCTGGAGAGCCACTATTTGCAGACCACTGATCTAGACCAACATTTTGCCAATAAAATCTAGATAGTTCCAACACAGATCTGGGCAAATGGTCAACGAGAGCACTTGAGTATCTACGTTAGTAGCGGACAAAGGGTTGGCTGGCTAGTACCTGTGATGTCATTGATCCTTGAGCTCAATGGCGAGGAAATGGGGAGTGATTTCAGGCTCCAAACAGTCCCCCTCCCCCAAAAGAAACTGATCTCATGAAATAAAACCATCTCCTACTTCTTGAAAAGTTGGAATGAGTCCTAATGGGTTTGTGGATCAGACATCTGAGACGACCCAAAGCAGAGAAGAGAGAGAGAGAGAACCACTTTCCGACTGGAAGGGCGTAAGAGTAAAATGCCCAGATCTTAGGGGGGAATGAAGTGTGTTTGAGGGGGGCACACAGTGGGGGGGGGATGTTTCCAATCTTGTCCTCTTGCCACCTTAAGCAAGGAAGAGCTCGACGATCAGCAAAATGAACGAGCATCCACATGCGGTGCCCACTGGAGCAGACACAAACAATCTGAAGGTTATTGCTGCTCTTATTATTCATGGGTCTCCACTGGTGTGTGCAAAGTGTGCAAACAGGGAAGGAGAGGAAGGACTTTGTAGGCCCACGAAGCTGGTACAGGGAGGCCAGAATCTGACAAAGGATGCTCGGCTCAGCCAGAGAAGAAAGATGCCCACGAAGCTATCTACTTGACGTGGCCTTTCAGGAGAGGACCGATATGACACTTGCAGAGCAGGGTAGCAGTTTTGGAATGGATTAACCTCACCATGTTTGGGTTACATGCCTCTTTCCATAACCACGTCCGATTTCTTGAAATAGTTGACCACGTTAATAGCAGTCCGAGGTTTGATTGCTTAGTACAGTGATGGCCAACCTTGGCACTCCAGATGTTCTTGAGTTTCAATTCCCACAAGCCCTGATCAGCAGGAGTGTTGACTTAGGCTTCTGGGAATTGAAGTCCAAGAACACCTGGGGTGCCAAGGTTCACCATCACGGGCCTAGAACCTGTACTATCGTCGATACTTGCATTCAAGTATCTATTTTTAAAAAGGGACTGCGGTGGCTGAGTGGGTAAGATGATGAATTTGACAACTGGAAAGTTGGCAGGTCAGCGGTGTGAGACTCAAGTTTTGCATGACGGAATGAGCTTCTGCCTCTCTCCCAGCTCCTGCCAACCTAGCAGTTTGAATGCAGGAAAATGTAACTAGATAAATAGGTCCCACTTTGGTGGGAAGGCAAACAGTGTTCCGTGTTGAGGCATGCCTTCTACATGTCCGCGGAAACCTCTGCAGACACAGACATAACTAGTATGTTGCTAACGAACTAATCTTGATCTGATGTCTTGCACATTGCCTTGTGGATTGTAACCGCCAGAGGAAAGAGGTTTCAGAGATCTTGTGGTGATTCACTTTTTTTAATACCGCGCCTGTCTCTGCTTTTCATAATTCCTTCCACTTTGGGTTTAATTTTGACCTGGGCTTCATTAACAGCTTGACAGCTATGATTATCTTCCTGGTCTACTTGCTTCTTCACTGTCTCAAAGAAGGCGCAACTGACACCAAAATCATCTTGAGTTGTTCTCAGGTTCTGCCTCGCTTTGGAAGACTTGCACAGCTGGGAGACCCTTGAGGTGAAATGGCTAAGGCAACCGTCCACTTCCACTCCCTGTCCCCATGTAAAACAAAGCCATTGATTGTTAGAACCATGACACCTACCTAGCATAGAAACCCAACTTTTCATTGCCATTGATCGAGCCTGTTCAGATCAAGCTGTGCTAAGACTGGGAAGACAAATTTCCCTTCCTGTTCTGGATTCTAGTTTGCCAGCAGTTGAGAAACAGAAAGAAATGGCTGGCCATTTATTAATAAAATGTCTTAAAAAGAGGGGGGGAGGTGAAAAAACCTGGAATGTCAAGTAAATATGTACCTCTGATAACAAACTAGAATCCATCATCTTTGCAAGATTCTTTCTTCTTCCTTCCTTCTTTCTTTCTTTCTTTCTTTCTTTCTTTCTTTCTTTCTTTCTTTCTTTCTTTCTTTCTTCCTTCCTTCCTTCCTTCCTTCCTTCCTTCCTTCCTTCCTTCCTTCCTTCCTTCCTTCCTTCTTTCTTTCTTTCTTTCTTTCTTTCTTTTCTTCTTCTTTCTTTCTTTTCTTTCTTCCTTCCTTCCTTCCTTCCCTTCCTTCCTTCCTTCCTTCCTTCCTTCCTTCCTTCCTTCCTTCCTTCCTTCTTTCTTTCTTTCTTTCTTTCTTTCTTTCTTCTTTCTTTCTTTCTTTCTTTCTTCTTTCTTTCTTCTTCCTTCCTTCCTTCCTTCCTTCCTTCCTTCCTTCCTTCCTTCCTTCCTTCCTTCCTTCCTTCCTTCCTTCCTTCCTTTCTTTTTCCTTCCTTCCTTCCTTCCTTCCTTCCTTCCTTTCTTTCTTTCTTTCTTTCTTTCTTTCTTTCTTTCTTCCTTCCTTCCTTCCTTCCTTCCTTCCTTCCTTCCTTCCTTCCTTCCTTCCTTCCTCCTCCTTCCTTCCTTCCTTCCTTCCTTCCTTCCTTCCTTCCTTCTAAAAACAATTTATAGCCACTATGATTACAATGATATTTTTATACACAAACAGGGTGTTAGAAACTATGAGGAAAGATGCATGGTTATAAACCTCAAATAGTAACCTACAATTAGCAGGCACTAATATATAAATGTATATACAGTAGAACCCTGTATAACAAATGCTTCGTATAACAAAAAATCCATGCAATGAAGCTATTGCTGATGTACCATATAACAAAAAAAAAAAGTTCATTATACAAATCACCATTACCAATATCCTGTACAACTTAATTTTTCCCCATTGTACAGAGTATTGCCAATGGTGATTCATATAGCAAACATTTTTTTAATTATACGGTGCATCGGCAATAGTGCAAAAATGCTTTGTTGTATGGATTTTTCCTAGAAAAGAAAATGTTTGTTATACGAATCACCATTGGCAATACCGCATAGAATGAATCTTTTCCCCATTGCACGGGGTATCGCCAACGGTGATTCGTATAACAAACATTTTCTTTTCTTTACATGGTGAATCGCCCATAGGGATCCGTATAATGGAAAAAAACCATATAGCGAAGAGTTCTGTGGAACGGAGCTTTTTTGTTATATGGGGTTCTACTGTATTGACATTTTCTTTATTTTATTCCCAGATACAGAATAACCAGTCCATGGCGCAGAATTTGGGGAGGGAGCTGCCTTCTTCCATGCACGACTCTTCTATCTTTGCCCAAGGGAACCCGATGGACAACAAGACCCTTTCACTCTCAATCTGTACTAAATTATGAGGTGTCAACGTGGTTATATCTCATAGCACTGCTTAATTAGACAATGCCATGAAAATCTTCTTAAAACCAGCCCCTTCTCTTCTGCGAATTTGGGGAATTAATGAAATGGGTCACAAGCTGCTCCTACCTCAGCTCTTAGAGGATGTTTTTTCTTCTTCTTCTCCAGGTGGGCCTTTCGGAGAAGTTTTACGGGTTTTCAGTGGCCAGGAAGACGAAGCCCTATTGAACTTTAAGTACAGCTGTACCCGTAGCCCGTCTGCCTGGCAGCAGGTGGGCGTGTGCCAGTAGCAGTCCTGCTGGGACGGAGCCAGCTGTTCCTAGAAATGAATCTCAAGTAAATTAGCAAACACCACACAAACCTGTCATTTGAATCATTCTTGATTACTTTAAATACTGGGCTGTCTCTTTAAAAGCCAGTCCCCAAGTGACCTGCTGGTGTCTGTCTACATTTCCATCTAAGCTCGGGTCCTCTTCCTGGGCTGACTTATAGACTGAAATCAAGATATGCTCCCTGTTAGCATGGCCATCGGAGAGTCTTTGGCTTGTTCTTCGAAGAAATAACTTATCCCGATTCTGCTCCCATTGTACCAAATGCTTCACAGTCTATTTTTTTTTTTGGGGGTGAACCAAGATAGATATTTTAATGTACAGCAAAGTTTCCTCTCAATGAAAAAATGAATGAATGAACAAACGATCATCCATTCGACCAACCGTCCGTCTGTCCGTCCCTCCGTCCGTCCATCCGACCGTCCCGACCGTCCGTCCGTCCGTCCGTCCGTCCGTCCGTCCGTCCGTCCGACCGACCGACCGACCGACCGACCGACCGACCGACCGACCGACCGTCCATCCGACCGACCGACCGACCGACCGACCGACCGTCCG
The DNA here is from genome assembly GCA_030440675.1 of Furcifer pardalis. Taxonomy (NCBI): domain Eukaryota; kingdom Metazoa; phylum Chordata; class Lepidosauria; order Squamata; family Chamaeleonidae; genus Furcifer; species Furcifer pardalis. The sequence goes on along the minus strand of CP126900.1, from coordinate 15,373,558 downwards.
TCCGTCCGTCCGTCCGACCGACCACCGACCGACCGACCGACCGACCGAGCCGACCGACCGACCATCCGTCCGACCGGGCCGACCAGCCGACCGGCCGACCGGACCGACCGGCCATCATTTAGCAACCTCCAAATATGCTTATTCAGATGCAAATGCTGTCACAATCAACCTGGTTTACCTTGCACGAATCCTACTCAGGACTGTAGTATTAGTTTTGCCAAATATTTTAGTCTTTCCCCAGTCCTGTTCTACAGGCATATCTTCCTTGACTGTTGCTATTGTCTTCTAGGATTAGCATAGATCATTTATCTATCTATCCATCCATCTATCCATCCATCCATCCATCCATCCATCCATCCATCCATCCATCCATCTATCTATCTATCTATCTATCTATCTATCTATCTATCTATCTATCTATCTATCTATCTATCTATCTATCTATCTATCTATCTATCTATCTATCTATCTATCTATCCATCCATCCATCCATCCATCCATCCATCCATCCATCCATCCATCTATCTATTTGTTCATGTATTCATATTTATATTGCCGCCCACTCGGAAGTCAGGGACTACAATGTTGTGATGTTACCTAACTAGTCAGGGTTGACCATATAGTGATGTTCTTGGTGACAAATTAAGCTAACCGAGATCGAAAGCAAAAATTAAGATGTCAAGGAACAGAAGAAGTCAAGCACACTTGACAGGATAGCTCAGGGGTCCCCAACCCAAGGCCTGTGGGCCAGATATGGCCCATGGCACCATTCCATGTGGCCCCCACCCCTCCAAGGGTATTCAAGAAACCAAATGGCCACCCCTGTGAAGCTGTTGGGACAAAATGGCCACCCACGTCGTGCAGGCAGTGCAAAATGGACATCCTGCCCATGAAGCTGACTGAGAGCGCATGACTTGGCCCTCAGCTTGAAGAGGTTGGGAACTGCTGGGGTAGCTAAACAAAACCTTCAGCCCCAGGGGCAGTTCACCTTTAACGCAAGAGATGGAGATGAAGAACAGGAAAAGCCCTCAAACTGGGGACTGTGATAATCGGCGCACTGGACCTGAATTTACCCAGCATTTCTCATTTTATTAATTTATTCGGCCGTGCTATAATATTTCTGGTGCAAAATAAAAATTGCAGCCATGTTGCCACACATCAGCAGAGTCATAATAAAATTCAATTTGGTTTTGCTCCTGTGATGAGTTATAGGGCGGCTTGGAATTATGCTCTGTAATAAGAGCAGTCAAAACAGGGGAGTTTGTTCTGCAAGGAATATGAAGCAAGAATTAGGCTTGATTAAAAAGGCTGAATTACGGCGGAAAGCCAGGCAAAGGAAATAGGAATGCGGGGCTGTGGTTTATTAATGTAAAATGGTACAAGAACAGAAGCCGAGGGGAAAATGAAGTGCGAGGCGAGAGGTGAAAGGGGTCAGGAGACACTGCATTGAATTATGAAGGGGGGATAAGAAGTGGTTAAGATGGTAAACTTGACGACTGGAAGATCAGCAGATCAGCAGTTTGAGACCCGAGAACTCAGTAATAAAGTAATAGAGCAGCACTGCAGTGGCTTTAGTGGTTAAGATGCTGAGCTTGGAGACTGGAAGGTTGGGTTTTGATACCTGAGTGTTGGGGACATGAAAGGAGCCTCATTCGAGCATCCCCTGAGCGGAGTTTCTCCAGCAAAAATCCTTTCAACTTAGAGTAATTTCTGACACGAAGTTTATTTATTTAGTAGCAGAGTAAGCTCCTTTTGCCTGTCCCTGGTTCTCCCAACGTCGGAGTTCAAAAGCAAAAAATTACAAGTAGATAACTAGGTACCACTTCAGCAGGAAAGGTAACAGCTTTGCATGTGCTCTGGCATCTTGTCATGCTTGCCATATGATCATGGAAACGTCTCCAGACGTAGTCAGTACTGGCTCTTTGGCTGTAAACGGAGATGAGCACCGAACCCTAGAGTCGAACATGTCTGGCTTTTGAGCAAGGAAGATCTTTAGGTAAAGGTAAAGTTTCCGTTGCTCGAAAGCCAGTTGTATCTGACTCTAAGGTTCAGTGCTCATCTCTGGTTACAGCCAAAGAGTCAGTGATGGTCCCTCTCAGTGGAGGAAACCATCCCATTGGGCCCAATGGCAAAATGAGCAGAGGAGGAACTCTGGTTTCCAACAGTCATGGAGGTGGAAGAAGCCAGGCCAGATAGACTGGCTGTGAAGGTGTATCTTGCCCAAATCCTCAAGGCTGCGGCAGTCCATTGCAGCCCTGGTGTTGAATCCTGCATGTCTCATTTTCTTGTGTGCTGCAGGAGATGGCTCCATGATCCTAGTGTGTGGGTCACTTCATGGCAAGCTGGGATCCACCTTAAACCAATCCTTGCCAGGGGCATTTTTCCTGCTTCAGGAAGGAATACATTCTCGGATACGAGGACAACGAATCCACCCAATGTTTTAGTCTAAAGGTTTACAGGACCTATCAAGGGTGCTACATCCTTTCCTTACAATATGTTCAGCACCTTGGAGAGATCCTTTAAGATGTTGCTCAAGAAGACCATCACTTCCACCGGATGGGAGTCAGCAGCCTCCACTGCCTTAGTGGCTCAGGCCCTCCTCAATGCCCAACAGTCGAACGTTGGCCTTCGTTGGCCATGCTTGGGAGTTGGGTCAATTGATGAGGCAATGACTCTCCAGTTTTTGGTCATCAAGGGCAGCTATAGAAGACATTTTCCATGGGGGGAGAAAGAAAATGTCTTCTTTTGGCTCAGGCAATGCAGTACCCAGCCGCACAATGCCTTCTCCCTCTCTCTTATGCGTGGCCGGCCACACGTGGCTGATGGGCAGCGAGAGGGATCAATAAGGCACCTCCAATTTGGCCTGTTTGACAAACTCACCGCCTTCATCCGGCAGGCTGGTTAAGCCCTTCATTCCCATTCCGGGAGGCCATCTGCCGCCTTTGGCTGTACGTCTTTCTGAACACACACACACACACCCCGGCCTTGACAAGCCCACGATACGTCAGCGCCGTTATCAGCAAAGCACAACATCTGCCGGTGGCTGACACCCACCATTGTAGGCCATTTAATCTGTCCCCCTCCTCCCTTTAACAGCAGACAACAGCTCCCTGTATTATATTTTCCCACTCAATTAGCACTATCATCCTGCTGAAATAGAGGCCAATTTACCTTTAATGACATCATTGTTAGGAGAGTGGCAAGCGCCCGGGCCGGGCCCTGTCACCGGGATTGGGGAAGGCAGGGGTCTGTCTCCTTTTCTGCTCGCCCTGACGGAGGAGGCAAGGGAAGGGGCCCCGGCAGCCTATCGGAGGCGGTCTTCACCCCCGGCCGCCAACATTGTTTCCGACAGCTCGCAGGATCAGTGTGGCGGAAAATTGAGTCCAGATTCATTAGGTTTTTCAGTGTGCTGCTCAAGTCAGTTAAATTGATACATTTCCTAACAAAATTGAAGTGCTTTGTGCTGCTAGTGGAAAGCCTGCTGACCCTCCTCGGCCCAGTGAGCAGCCAAAACGAGTTGATGGATCCATTAGGCTACTCCGAAACGCCTCTGCCCCCACCGCCTCCCCTCCATTGCGGAATGACACAGTAAATCTGAGCCAATTTCAGCCCCTAATCATCATTATGCAGGGCCCCCTCCGCGCTTCATTTATGGCTTCTGCAATTCTAATAGGGGACCGGGAATGGGTCGGCACCCGAGGAGGGAGCGTAACAGCACCCAACGGGCTCCGAGAGCCCATAATCCCTTCCTTGATAGAAGGAGGTAAACGCCATCTGATGCCAATCTCCTTCTCTCTCTCCTAACCCTCAAGCTCAGTGGTGCCCAAACTTTTCAGGCCATGGGCTGGTCATGTGGATTCAGTGGGCCGGTCACGTGGTTCAGCGGGCCGGCCACGTGGTTACTCCCACCAGAAGTAACACCTCCTTTGCAATCCATTTTGCAACAGGATGAAATAGGTTTTAGGCTGCCATTTTCTCTGCTTAAACCAGGGGTGTGCCCAAACTACGGCCTGTGGGCTGGATCCGGCTCCTGACACCAATTCATCTGGCCCACACTGCCCTGGAAGCGGAAATAAAATGTGCCTATATGGATGAATTGGTGTCGGGGCCCAGATCTGGCCCACGGGCTATAGTTTGGGCACCCCTGCTCAAGATGGTGCCAATAGCCAGTGTCAAGACTGGTTTGGCCCAAAGATCAGGAGCGAAAGTGCCTGGAAGGCTTGGAATGTTGGATGGAAGAGGATAAGTCAACCTTGAGCCCTGCTCAGGATCAAACTCACAACCTTTTGGTTGCAGTACAGCTGTTTAACCACTGCACCACCAGGGCTGGCTGGAAATCACAATGGACACTCATACCAACCATGTCTGATTTCAGAAGCTAAGCAGGGTCTTGCCTGGTTCGTACTTGAAGAAGCTAAACATGGCTTGTGGCCAAGTAGAGAAACCCAAAAATCCCAACTAGAGAGAGAGAGAGTATTTTGCAAAAAAGAGTTACACAGCCCTCCAGATCCACTCAATGGGCAAGGAAGATTTGTTTGGCATCGGCGTCTTCTGTAGCGCTCCTTTGCGCACGCGTGTGATTTCAGACGGGGCGCTCGGCAGGCAGGCTTTGCTGCCTCTTGGGGGGCTGAAATGCCAAGCTGTTTGGCACGGAGATTGGATTGACAGCTGCCTCGCGTAGAGCTTGGGTGGCGGAGCCTCCGTGCCACGTCCAGGGCTTGATGAGCCGGCAGAATGGCAAGCATGTGTCGCGGATCTGGTACGGCGATTAGAGTTTCAGTTTCGCATCTGGCGGTGCTTGCGTGAACAATTTCGAACTGGCGTGGGGAACGGCGAGTTCTCCTCGCTACCCCTTTCTCCTCACCTTGCTTGTATTTCAAGGGGTGAAAGAGTCCCCAGGTCTGGCCAGATTACCCTGCAATGGCAATAAAGTAGACCAGGAGTTCCCAAACTTTTTGGGCCATGGGGTGGGCATGTGGTTCAGTGGGCTGGTCATGTGGTTCCTCCCACAGAAAGCAGAAGTAAAACACACCCATGCATGTGCAAAACACTGCCCCAGTGGCAAGGACAGCATGGGCCGTATCAAGCCCATGGGTTGTAGTTTGGGAACCCCTGAAGTAGACCCTACTGCCAGTGACTCAACGCTGAGTGTCAGGCGGCAATTAACTAACCTGACAATCCTAACAGCCTTGGGTGCTGAAGTCCACAGGGAAGGGTGATAGTCCCCGAATGGGTTAAATCCCACTTGAATCCATCTTGATGGAGGGCAGCAGCTTCATCCATCCTGGCCAGAGGCCGAGGAGGACTTTGTGTGCCAAAAGGGCTGAGGACCTTGACTCACCAGGTCTAGTCTAATTGAAGCTCATGGTGACATTTAGGTCCAAAATATAACTTTCCGCATCTCCATAGAGGGCATCCTCAATGATCTAATGCAGGGTTTCTCAACCTTGGGCCTCCAGGTGTTCTTGGACTTCAATTCCCAGAAGCCCAAGTCATCACACCAGCTGATCAGGACTTCTGGGAAGTGAAGTCCAAAAACTTTTGGGGGGGCCAAGGTAGAGAGACTCTGATCCAATGTACAAGTCTGGGGTGAGGAAAACATAGAGCCCTTCTGAGACTTTCCTACTTGAGATGGTGGTAGGAGACTCATACCACTCGATGGACTTTTGCCTCATTAGGAACTAGGCAACCTTAGCAGGTTTGAAAGCAACTAAAGCACCAAGTTTATTTATTAAAGTTATACCCTGCCTTCTAGTCCATAACAACTTCCGCTTCTCTACTTCTAGGTCCACCAAAGAGGGATTTATTGAAAACATTGATATTCTACCCTTCTTGAACAAACCAGGGAGGTTTCCAGCAGTTAAAACAATATACACAAAATATTCCATGCCGTTGGAAAGATAGCCACTCTATCCCAATATGTAATAGAAAATAATAAGGCACAGTCATTTAGCAAGTCGAGGCTAAATTGAGTTCAGACTCTTACAGCAGGTTAGAAGCTTGCCTAAACAAGCAAACAGAAGTTGTAGACATGTTCCTGTGGGTGAACCAAGACAAATCACTTCTCTAGGAAGAGATCTGGGGAGAGAGAGAGAGGAGACATTTGGTTCCAATAGTACTTCTCAAATTGTAGAATCCATAGTATGTTTTCTTTCAGACATTTCCATCTCTGGGAAGTCGACCTACAGAATGACGTAAAACAGAAACAGATTGGAATACACATGAAACTGAAATACATTGTACAGAAACAGATCCGACCGAGCTGCCAATTCTCTTTGACACATGGCCACCTGCACAAAGTTTTGAAGGTCCATCAAGATGTTCAAGAAATAGCTTGCCATTGCTACCCTCTAGTGCAGAGGTTCCCAACCCAAGGCCCGTGGGCCAGACCTGGCCCATGGCACCATTTCATGTGGCTCCCTACCCCTCCAAGGGCTTTTGAGAAACAAAATGCCCACCCCTTTTGAAGACGCTGTGACAAAATGGCCACCCCCATTTTGCAGACAGTGCAAAATGGCTGTCTAGCTATCAAAGCTGACTGAGAGAGCATGACCTTGTCCCTGGCTTGAAAAGGTTGGGGACCCCTGTCCTAGTGAGTTTCCACAGTCAAGGGGGGGATTTGAGCCCAATACTCTTGAGTCTTGACCACTACACCACTCTGACTATCATACACAGCCATGCCTTCACCTCAACCAAGGACAACAGGCTCTTTCTCATATGTACATGACACATTGTGGTCGGAAGAAGTAAGTGTTGTTTATTTAAAAGAGGCATTTCCTCTGTGGCCTGTTAATGTGTCTCCGTTCAGCCTGCTAATTCCTATCGCAGCACAGTGGGCTTAAGAAAAACCCAACTGGACCTACTGTTTTCCTTAGAGCTGCGTCCGATGTGCTGCCTGGCAGCATCTGCTTCAACATATGGCCAGAGGCACGAATTGTGGGGTGTATTCCTTCATTGACTTGCTCCACTGTAATTCCAGAGGAAATAAGAACCATCTCAAGCTCTGGAAACCCACCTAACACACATTCCTGAAGCAGATGGCTCATTCCGTTTCACGAGGATTGTCCGGAGAACCTGTTCTGACCGTCTGCCCCCAAAACGTATGATCTTCGGCGCATGTAAATATATCTCTTTTTCCATACACATGTGATATCTATGCCCATCTCTCATTTCCAGTGAGGTTTAACACTGTCCAAAAAGATAAAAAAATGATCAAGGTTATCTCAATCAATCTTAAGATCAGCTGCCAATTATATATAATTGGCAGCTTAAGGTTGATTAAGATAACCTTGATTGTTTTTAATATATATATACGATGGTCTTGAGAAGGCTGTAACTCTTGGTCATTCAACCACAAGGGCCAGTAGGGGATCATTTTTTCCTAAGCTACATATTGGATGAAGTTGTCGTATGGCTGTAGTGCTACCCAGCTGATATATAGGGGGGAAATGTACCTTAAATTGTAACAATCAAACTTCTCATGTTTGCTTTTGTTTTGAAGGATTTATTAAGAGAAGTAGGGAAACCAGGAATGGATCTTTTGCAGTGCAGGAGCTGAGTTCAGAATTTTATGGTGATATTACGGGGCTCTGGAGTAACCATTTGGCTGGGCCTAAGACTGAACCCTACCAGCCCTTGTGGTTGAATGATCACATCTAGGACTCAGGAGTTACAGCCTATTCTGTGGGCATGGTATGGTGGACGTGGCCAGTGGAAAAGCCCTGCATTGCACCCAAATTTGGACTACTTTATTTCAAAACTTGGGTGGATAGGGCCAGCCGGAATTTCTGCTACCGGTTCTGGTGAACCGGGGTGAACCTGCTGAATCCCACCACTGGATGGATGGTAGATAGTTTTCATAAACAGTTCTATAGGAGTGGTTCCTAATGTTCTTGGACTAAAACTCCCAGAAGCCTTCCCTGTTGGCTGTGTTGGCCAAGCTATTTGGGCGATGTAGTCCAAGAACATCTGGTAGACCCAAGGTTGGGAACCACCAGTCTACGGCTCCACCAAGGCCACTTTTGTTCCATCTTCATGTCCCCACTTGCTTCTATGGGATAAGACAGGCCAGTGATGGCGAACCTTGACACTCCAGATGTTCTTGAACTTCAATTCCCAGAAGTCCTGCCCAGCAGGAGTGCTGACTTGGGCTTCTGGGAATTGAAGCCCAAGAACACCTGGAGTGCCAAGGTTGGCCTTCACTGGGATAGGCAGTATAGCAAACCTGAGAAGGGCGATGGGGCAACACAGCCGCGTGGGATTGTTCTGAGTCACCAGTAACACCTCGAACCTATTAAATTTCACAAGGAAGGCTTAGCGTCCGGTTCTGGCAGAGCCCACTGAAGCTCGATATGGGCTCACGGTTCAGCTGTAGAGAGAGCTTAACTGAGACTCACTTTTAATCTCATCTGCCGTCCCCAACAGATTAAGCATGGTTTGTTTCACTGTTGGGCTTGTGGATTTGTTGCTCAGTGTAATCTCAAGGAAGCAGCGAATTTATCCCAAGAAAGAACCTGGTAGAGAGTCATAAGCCATGAATTAGGGATATACATTTGAATTAGTGAAGCGGGGTATGGGGGGGGGGGAGAGAGAGAGAGAGAGAAAGAGAGGAAGAAGGATTGAAAGAAAGCAAAGATGGAATTCTCTGAGTTTTCCTGGGTGAACACATCCTACATGAAAACGGTACATCTTAGCCACTAAGCCACCACATTCCCTATCATGTATGGACACCTATGTTCATTTTCACACATTCAACACCACCAACCCCTGACTACTGCAGGCTGAAAGGGCATCTTTGGTGAGCAAACGAAGCCACACCTTTCCAGAGAGCAGCTCACAGGGTAAAACCACCCTTAGATCATACCTTTTCTACTGCTTGACTCCTTCCAAAAGCTTATTCTGCAGCAGAAAACTGGTTTTCAGGGACAAAGGTTTATACAGGCGTTAAAACTACAGTCCCCCAATTACAGTCAAAGAGCAGTTTTATTGGATGATTTCTTGCCCAGACGTCAGAGGAGAAACAGATATTTATACATTGCCTCTGGCTACAACTGAGAGTACCTTAGTGTTGGAGAGATACGATCAAGGGAGTTTGAAAAGTCAGGTTCTTAAAAAAAAATGCCCATGTTTATCTCCTAAATCAGGGGTTCCCAACCTAAGGCCTGTGGGCCAGATCTGGCCCATGACACCATTTCATGTGGCCCCCCTCCAAGGGCATTCAAGAAACAAAATGGCCACCCCTTTGAAGCTATTGAGACAAAATGGCTGTAAGTTGCTCCTTGTCCTGTGACTGAGGTGGCTTACAAAACCAAACCGTGAAATAATCTCAAAAAGGATCTGCTACTTGTCGTTTCTGGTTGGGAAAGTGAGAGATAAATCCACGCTTTCACTTGTTTATCTTGAAGATCACGGAGAGGATAAATTCATTTTAAAACCTCAGCTCGAGCGAATGCCTTCGGCATCCGACTTCACCTCTCCATGTGGTCGTGTGGTTTAGCGACACACTTGTTTCCAAACAGCAAGTGCGAGATCCGCTGGTCAATAAGCATTTAAGGAAGGAATTGAATAAATGTTTGTCCCAAGCAGGAAGCAGAAACTCCTGTGCCAAGATGTGTAGAACATGCCATGAAATTCTGGGCAAGGTATCCATCTGTCCGGCCGCTTTGCGCATCCCCCTGGAAGGACATAAGCTCACACACATATTTAAGGCAAGTGGCATGTCTCTCTGTTTGCCAGCAGTGAATTTTCTGTGTGTTTATCCCCTGGAGGGCTTGTTTTGTGGCTTTATTGACTAAACAACGCTATCGATTTCTTAAGAGCTTTCCCACTTCCTTTCAAACGGGAGATATCGTAATGTCTCCCCTCTTCTCTAGCCATCAGGTGAGAAGTTCTTTTTAGCAACACCGTAAATTTCCATCTGGGTGTTGTAAACACGTGTCCTGCTGCCCCTCAGGGGTTAATTTGGTCATGCTAAATGTTCTGGTGAGATCTTCTGGGTAGGCCTTACCTGCTTCACTTCCTACCTTCTCTACGGTTAAACCACTAACCACCTGCCATACAATGCCTGAAGACCACGTCGGCCAAAATACTGCCCCCCTTTTTTTGGGGGGGACGATGGGTTCCCTGCAAACTCTTGCACTGTCGGTCCAGTCATATTTGCTGTGGTGTCTTCCACTCCTTCTGAATTCTAGCTTACCCCAGAACATTCAAAAATGTACACCGCCAACAGAGAATGTGTTGCCGGCTGGCCGTCATAGGATGAAAGGTTTGGAAGAAGGTCTGACGTTCGTTGAGGCCTTCTTATTATTGGACAGTACAGATTCCAGCAACAGAGATAATAATAATTTTGTGTCAGAAATTATTCTGGGTTGAAAGGATTTATAAGGGAGAAACTCCACTCAGGGGACGCCCAAATGAGGCTCCTTTCATGTCCCCAAGAGCTGAGACAGAGATGGGTGCTCAACCTGACATGGAGTACCCTGGTCTTGAACCGCCAACTTGTCAGCCTTCTAGCTAACAGGGTTATGGTGTTCTGTGCACTCCAATGTCTAGCCATGCCTGCCACACGTCCATGGAAATGTCTGCAGATGCAGACAGAGCATTGGCTCTTTGACTATAAAAAGAGGTGAGCACTGAACCCTAGAGTTGGATACGACTGGCTTTTGAGCAAGGGCGACCTTTACTTTCCCCTCAGATGTTGTTGCCATGGGGCCATGCTCCACTCCACATACATGATGGCTGTAGTGGTTAAGATGCTGAGCTCAACGACTGGAAGATCAGCAGGTCAGAACTTCCAGACCCGCGTGCTGTGTGATGAAGTGCGCTCCCGTCGTCTGTCCCAGCTCCTGGCAACCTAGCAGTTCAAAAGCAAGAAATTGAAAGTAGATCTTTGGTGGGATGGAAAATTAGAACATTTTTACCTATCTTGGATACCCATGAATGAATGAATGAATGAATGAATGAATGAATGAATGAATGGGCCAAAGTATTTCTATGTGCACCTTTTAAAAAAATGTACCTTTTGTCCTCCCTCCCTGGGGAGGAAAGTCACTTACAAATCTCTCCAGTCTCTACAGATCATAAGAGTCACATTCTCAAATAATTCCCCACGTCCTTTTTTTTGACATGCCTGATAGAAGAACAAGCCCAGTAGATTTTGTTCTGTTCTGTTTTTTCCCCCAGTTAACTGGCAATTGAACCTAAAAGTCTTTGCCGCTCCCACTTTAGCCACCGTAAATGGAGACTGACAGTTTATTTCCGACGTCTTGGTGGCTTTTAAAGCGTCGACAGACTCCCTCCCCCCCTGCACAAAAAGCAGGCGTAAACAAGCCCCAAACATTTGAAAATAAATACTTATGGGCGTCATGACAGACGGTAGAAACACGACCAAGTGCTCGACTCCAATCTTTCTGAGCTGTCACACTCGGTGATCGGTCTCTCTCTCCCCCCTTTTCCCTTCTTACTTATTCCTTCACTCCTTTTCTGAACACAAATACAACTGATTTCTTATCAAATACACACACACACATACACACACACAAATCCCTCCCAACTATGCGGCACTTTCTTAAACGGTTACCGTGAGCATGAAATTGACACTGTGAATCATAGATGACAGTGTCTTGTCTACTTTGTAATTGATCTGCGCTTAGGAAAAGGAGACAGAACTTGTACATCTTCAGTTCCAATCACTAGGTTTTCTTCCTTCTCTCTCTCTCTTTCTCCCTCCCTCCATCCTCCCTTCTGCGCATAAGTGGAACCATGAGAAATTTGCTAAGGACCCCAAAGTGAGGGTGAATTGTAAAAAGTTGTAAGTGCATTTCTGTATATTAAAAACCTTTTCTTCCAACACTCACACACAAAACAACGATAATAATGATAACAAGGATAATGATAACAGTAGTAGGAATTATTATTATTATTGTTGTTGTTGTTGTTGTTGTTGTTGTTGTCGTCGTCATCGTCGTCGTCGCTGTCGCCGACGCCATCGGCGGCGTCGTCGTTGTCGTTGTCAGCGTCGTCATCGGCGTCGTTGTCAGCGTCGTCATCCTCGTCGTTGTCGGCATCGTCTTCATCATCATCATCATCATTATCATCTCTGGGTTGAAAGGATTTTTGCTGGAGAAACGTCACTCAGGGGACACCCGAATGAGACTCCTTTCATGTCCCCCAGAGCTGGGACAGAGACAGGCGCTCAATCCGTCATGCAGTACCCGGGTCTCGAGCTGCTGACTTGCCGGCCTTCCAGCTAACAAGGCGGGCTTCTTAACCACCGAGCCATACCAATATATAAGGGAGAGTGATGAAAACTGTTCCCTTCACTGGAAGGGAAGGTTTTTAAAACGTGCCAATCCTCGGAGCTATCAGTTTCAATGCTGACGAATTCATTATTATGCATGTCAAACGGGTGTAAGCGCTGACTCCAGAAATGGTCTCCTTCAGAAAAGTAAAGGTAAAGGTCGTCGTTGCTTGAAAGCCAGTCATATCCCTCTCTAGGGTTCAGTGCTCATCTCTGTTTACAGTAAAAGAGCCAGTGTCAGCAGTCATTTCCGTGGACATGTGGCAGGAGGTGCATGGAACGCTGTTTACCTCCCCACCGAAGTGGTCCCTATTTATCTACTTGCAATTTCTTGCTTTTGAACTGCTAAGTTGGCAGGAGCTAGGACAGAGACGGGAGCTCAATCCGCCATGCAGCACTCAGGTCACAAACTGCTGAGCTTGCCAGCCTTTCAGTCATCAAGTTCAGCGTCTTAACCACTTGAAACACTGCACCCGTTCCCTTAGAGACGAAAGGGGTATTAAGAAATCCGAAAGGGACAGGATAAGGTAGTTGGGCATTTCTTTCCCTCTTCTTTTCCCTTTTGCTTTGGTCACCCTACCACCCTCAATCTTGGTAGGCGAGTCAAAAGATTGGCATCTCATCAGGGTCGCATTCAGTTTGGTTAACCAGCTACCATCAGGAAACCAATGGTGTCCATCAGCATGTCAGCCCCGGGAGTGGACAAAACCCTACAGACAGCGCTAGGCAGCTCCGGGGGGGGGGGGAATAAATTATTTCCCTCTCCATTTTTCAAAAAAAAAAAAAGCAGAACTGCCAGTTGACTGGAAAGGTCTCCTTAAGGCTGCGTTCAAAGGCTCAGCTGCGCCGACGCACTTAGCAGCGTGTCACGAGTTTTCTTGAAAACCAAGTGTTTCCTCCTAGCATGACTTTGCCTCATCTCGCACATTACTGATTAGTTGGCTTCCGTTCTGGGACCAGCGCGGATGGGAAGCAAACAGGGGTTTCGTTTGCCATCCCGATTGCCCAGGCCTGGAGGTCTGCAGGCTCAGAGGGAGAATGTTTATAACAGCAGGAAAGAGGCAGTTCCTGTAATGTACAACTTGACCCCAAATCATAGGGTGGGATCCATTAGTGTAGTTCTTCTTGGGTCCATGAAATAAGCCTTCCTTCCACTTCTTTCTCTACCCCATGAGGAAAGGAGAATAATCTTTGGACTCTGACTCTTGGATATTGAAGTTCACGGTTGCTCTTGACCACACCGTAGATTTCAAACTCTCTCCCATGCTGGTTTGGAAGACAAACTCAGGTGAGAAGGATGCTCAGTCACATCTCTTCCTGGCTTCTGGTTGAGTGGACGTTGGCTGGATTGCTTGGTCAGGAGGACTTCACTTCTTGGAATCTAGCTTGTGATGTCATGGTGTATGTGCGTTGGTGAGGTCATATCAACTGGCAGGCATGACTAGAACCCTGTTACATTCCCACCAAAGTGGTACCAATTTATCTACTTGCAATTTCTTACTTTTGAACTGCTAGGTTGACAGGAGCTGGGACAGAGATGGGAACTCACTCCATTGTGCAGTACTCGGGGCTCGAACTGCTGACCTGCCGACCTTCCAGTCGTTGAGTTCAACGTCTTAACCACTAAGCCACTGCAGTCTCATAAAGGGAAAGTACAAATGCATAAATGACTTGAAGCTGAAAAGGTAACGGAGGCTGAAGCTGAACAATAAACCCAATTTAGAACTGTGTAACAATCCAATTATGTGCCTCTCAGAGATCCAAATCCATTGTCAAATATAACCCTCATTATCTAATCCTGGACCAATGGCCTCCTCTCCTTTTCTGAGGCTAACCCATTGTGGAGCTCATAGAGCCAGGAGAAGACCCACAGGTGCCACATTGGGGGTCAAAATACAACGAAATAAATCAAGTAACTGGACTTTTATCCCACCCCCCCACCCCAGACAGACTAATATGCAGTGGGATTTTGTATGTGCGCACAGCCTACTGACAGAAGTTTGAATGCAAATGTTATGCTACGCATAATTTACATAACAGCCTAGTTGCCATGACACCATGCACATAAAAATCAATCAGTAAATGAGTGGAATTGGTGTCAATGGAAATTTTGCACAAACATGAGTGGCAAAGCATGCCCTATCCATTCAAGGGAGCCAATTTCCCTTTGCAATCATTCAATGCCCCCCCCTCAATCCAAGCCCCCCCTCCCCAATTTCTGTTTTCTGCTAATATAAACAGAGAGAAGAGAAAGACAACGTCATTGAATGAGTGCTTATAATATGCCCTTGTTGATCCCATTTAGGGACCAGAAATGTAATAAGAAATGCTTCTCCTTTTATCAGGTTGATGGGAATCTTTAGCCTCTTTCAGAAAGGCCGGGGGGGGGGGGCTCTACACCCATTAGGCATGCTGGCCACGCACACCCAAAAGGAGGGGGGGAAAGGGTTTTGCCATTGCTAAGGGATGACATCCCAGATGTGCAACGGCCATTATCTTCAGAGGCGGGGAGGTCGTTTTTGTAAGTGAATAGTAATTTGTCCGGGGTATTCCATGGCCATGTAATGATCAAAGGAATGTGTCAAATGTCCAAGCCTGGCTTTTGCATGGCAGAATGTAGGGAACATTTGTAGCCTGGAGACGGGAATCAGGTAAGGCAATGGTTGAGTGTACAGGCAGGTTGATGGTCAGTCCAGTGGTCAGTCCTGATCCGGACGGCCATTTTGTCCTGCCTGCCTGATGGGGTGGTGGTGGTGGCCATTTTGTCCCAATAGCTTCAAGGATGTGGTCATTTTGTTTCTTGAATGCCCATGGAGGGGTGGGGTGGGTCGCATGAAATGGTGCCATTGGCTGGATCCGGCCCACGGGCCTTAGATTGGAAACCCCTGTTTTAGAGTTTCACTTCATCTGCTCTAGCCCTTTGTCAGGTTGGGCTTCTTTGGCCGTTTTCCCTGTACGTTTTCTTTGCCGTCCAATTTTCCTATCGATGCAATGTGACGGGGAATACAAGAGCGCAGATGGTCTTGGTCTCCAGTGACGGAGACTTACACTTGACATTACACTTCTGATCCCTTCATTGCTCCTTTTCTGAGTCTCAATCGTCTGTTGATTTTCGGCTGCAAGTCCCCATTTGGATTGATGATTGAACCTCATATACAAAACCTTTTCCTGTCTCAATTTCTTCATGGTCATCTCCAAAGTTGTGTACTTCTTTCTGTAGCGATGCTGTGACACCAATGATATGTTTGTTTCCATGATTTTTTTGTTCTTCATACGGCATGACTGATAAGATAAAGATAAAGGTAAAGGTTACCCTTGTTCGAAAGCCAGTTGTATCCGACTCTAGGGCTCAGTGCTCATCTCTGTTTATCGCCACAGACGTTTCTGTGGTCATGTGCAGGCATGACAAGATACCAGAACCCTGTTACCTTTCCTGTTGAAGTGGTACCTATTGATCTACTTGCAATGTCTTCCTTTCGAATTGGCAGGAGCTAGGACAGAGATGGAAGCTCGCTCTGTCATGCAGCACTCGGGTCTTGTACTGCCGACCTGCTGACCTTCCAGTCATTAAGTTCAGCATCTTAATCACTAAGCCACCACAGTCAACGCAAATCGTCCTACAAGAGACAAATAAAAAATGGCCCATACGTCTAGAACACCGTTTCCCAATGTGGGGCCCAGGCCCCACAGGGGGACTTTAATTCCCAGAAGCCTAAGTCAGTACCTTGGCTGATCAGTGCTTTGGGAAATTGACTTAGGCTTCTGGGAATTGAAGTCCAAAAACCAAAGTTTGGGAAACGCTGGTCTAGATAGAAGACCCGTCTTTGGCTCTCCTTTCTGGCTGCCCAAAGTAAGGTATGAGAGATGCCATCAAACCGAGGTGCTCCTGGCCAGAACCACGTCTCTCTTGGAGTGAACAGGGGAGGGGAGAGGAATCAAAACTTTAAGGTATATGAACTGTGAAATTAAATCGAAATACTCAAATAAGGAATCACATAACAACGTAAGCAAAGATGTTTACCCGAGCTTGAAGTTAAATACAGATTTTTTCATAAAACCCAAACACAGAAAGCAATAAAGTTCTCTGGAATGTTAAATATGATTCACAGGGTGGGGCTGGGGGCTAAGAAGGGAGAAAAATATGTTCCCGGCTATCGTAAACCTTCTTTGGTTGGTGTCGTTTACTGGAGAAAACGAAAGCAGGCAAGCACAGCTATCGGAAATAGAGTTTTCTCATCTGGGTGTTTTCTGAGTCAACTTGCTCCTATGTGTCTTATGAGCAAGAGTTAATCAGTGCAGCCACTAGAAGCAATAAGGAGGCTTCAGGCATGGATGGGCCTTCTAGAGATTTGTTTGGGTTGCAACTCCAATCACTCGGCTGATGGGATCTACTGCCCAGTGACATCAGTAGACCCCTCCCTAAATGTGTCTATCCTTACAGCAGAGAATGAACTGAATGCAAACAACGAACGAACGAACGAACGAACGAACGAACGAACGAACCAACCAACCAACCAACCAACCAACCAACCAACCAACCAACCAACCAACCAACCAACCAACCAACCAACCAACCAACCAACCAACCAACCAACCAACCAACCAACCAACCAACCAATGAACGAACCAATGAACGAACCAACCAACCAACCAACCAACCAACCAACCAACCAACCAACCAACCAACCGGCCGGCCAGCCAGAAAAGAAATCGTGTGCCACCGAACATCACTCCTCAGAAAGCAACACCAGACATGCATTTGGCCTTCTGTTTCCTGCTTGCGGACTTCTCAGAGGTCTTTGGTTGGCCAAACCTTTTGATCCAGTTTGGCTCATCTAACCTTTTAGCTAAAAAGACAGAAGTTTCTCTTGCGCAGAAGATCCCTGACTTGGTAAAAATAAAAAAGAATCCTCGCGGACATTTTCCTGGGAAAGCCTCTTTGAAATTAAAACCAGAGTTGGGCAATACCTTTGATGATGACGATCATGGTCTAACTCACTAACTCCACCATCAATTAAAAGTGTGTCCAAATTGATTTAATTGTCCTCCTGGATGTTTTGGGGCTCTGAACTGTGGGATGTAATTCAAGGCAGTTGCAAGGAGATAAAACCTTGACAACTCTTTCCCTTCCTCCTCAGATTTCTTCCTCCAAGCTAGCACCTCTGACATTAACTCTGTGAACTGACCTTCTCAAAGGAAAGCAATCTGGGAGTCACAGCTGATGGGCTTCGGAGTCACGGCTGGGGCGTTTGTAGTAGCTTCAGATATATTCATTAAGAAAGATTCATCGAGAAGAAGCTCGTTTGTGGAATTGCTCTTGAAAGGCAGGAGTGAAAGTGGGATAGCCTTAAATATCCTCTGAAATGGTTTGATGATGTAGGCCAGTGATGGTGAACCTTGGCACTCCAGGTGTTCTTGAACTTCACTTCCCAGAAGCCCTGACCAGCAGGAGTGCTGACTTGGGCTTCTGGGAATTGAAGTCCAAGAACACCTGGAGTGCCGAGGTTCACCATGATGGACCGAGGCTGACTGGTTCTGGCTGTGATCTTTGGCTTTCCTGGTTGCATTGATGGCTGGATTTCACACATGTATGTTGTACCCTTTGGAGACTATGCTCTTGACGGCTGACAACTCAAGGTGTGTGAATTGACTCAATGGAAAAGCATCGTGATTTAAGATTGGGAGGGATTGCCATGCCTCACAAAGCCAGCAGTTGTGTTTTTCCTAACACCAATCACAAGATTTAGCCAATGACAAGAAATAGAAACAGTGACTTCTTAACAAATGGTGACTTTAGTGCTGAAATTTATGCTGATGAATTTATGGAGACATAAGGGACGGCAGTGGCTTAGTGGTTAAGATGCTGTACTTGACGACTGGAAGGTCAGCACTTCAGCAGTTCAAGATGATGGAGTGAGCTCCTGTCATGTGTCCCATCTCCTGCCGACCTAGCAGTTCAAAAGCAAAAAAATTGCAAATAGATAAATAGGTACCACTTCAGTGGGAAGGTAACAACATTCCGTGCTGCACTCCAATCTCTAGTCATGCCCACATGTCCATGGAAATGTCTGCCAGACACAGACAGCACTGGCTTTTTGGCTATAAATAGAGATGAGCACTGAACCCTAGAGTCAGATATGACTAGCAGCTTTTGAGCAAGGGCGACTTTTACCTTTACTTAATATCTCTGGTTTGGGTTTTCTGGACCTAATTAGAATTCCAAAGTTCCCCAAATGGGGTGAAGCTGCAGACAATGTTATCAGAGTACTGTATATGACTTCTGCTTCATGGCACGACAGATCGCCAGAAGGATCCGGTCCTGGTAAATGAAGGTTAAAGCAATTATACACTAGTTCTGAAATGGTTCAGGATTAAGTTACTTGAAAGAGGGCCTCCTATATCAAGGTTGGGCGGCTCGGATGAACCAGGGGCCCTATTTCCATACCCGAAACCTCTCACGCTCCAGTGCACCTCGGCAGCAGGCTGACAAAAATCAATTTTATATTCCGGTTTTCAAAATTGGAATCGCTTTCGTGTTTGTTTATTGCAAGCCAGCCAGAAAAGCTTATGTTATGCAGTGACATATAAAAATCGCGAATAAATAAATCAGCAAAATCCTACTTGTGGTCATGTCCAGGTTGCTTTTAAAACACACTTTTGAAAACCCTGAAGAATTGTCAACACAGCGTTTTGAGGAAGAACATCCCCCCCCTTCCCACCTTAAGTTTGCCCAAAATTTTTTGCAACCATTTAAAACAAATTCATTAAAAGAAACAAACTCCTGATAAAATTATAGCCCTAAAAGAACAGGAAATGGGAAGAGAGGACCCATAAAAGTATTTTTCCCCCTCCTATTTCATTCTTGTAGGTCAGAACTTCCCTAGGTTAGAATTGACTTTGTTAACTTCCAGTTAAGTTTTTAAAATGGACAGACATTTTTACTGAGGTTCTTCCTCAAAACACTGTAAGGGTAATTCCTCAGGGTTTTGAACGTGTTTTTTTTTTTTAAAAAAAGCAAGCTGGATATGACCACAAGTACAGATTTACTGATTTAGTTATTTTAGATTTTTGTAACATAAGATTTTCTGTTATATTTAAATATGTAAACTGTGTTGGATCATGCATAAAATGCAATGTTTATAATATAAAACGCAAGCTTTTAAATACAAAGTACCAGTTTTTTAAATACAAAAAAGCAGGTTTTTTGTGCATTTAAAAAAAAAAGTTTCTTTCTTTCTTTGTTTGTTTGTTTGATTGATTGATGCAACTTTCCATTTTCTAGAATCACTTCGGACCTTTTGATTGATTGATCGATCGATTGATTGATATAACTTTCCATTTTCTAGAATCACTCTGAACCTTATGAATGAATGAATGATGCAACCTTCCATTTTCTAGAATCACTTTGGGTCTTTTAATTGATTGGTTGATTGATTTATTGATATAACTTTCAATTTTCTAGAATCACTCTGGGCCTTATGAGTGAATGAATGAATGAAGGAATGATGTAACTTTTGATTTTCTAGAATCACTTTGGGTCTTTTGATTGATTGATTGATTGATTGATTGATGCAATTTTCCATTTTTTAGAATCACTTTGGGTCTTTTAATTGATTGATTGATTGATTGATTGATTGATTGATTGATATAACTTTCAATTTTCTAGAATCACTCTGGGCCTCATGAGTGAATGAATGAATGAATGAATGATGTAACTTTCGATTTTCTAGAATCACTTTGGGTCTTTTGATTGATTGATTGATTGATTGGTTGATGCACTTTTCCATTTTCTAGAATCACTTTGGGTCTTTTCATTGATTGATTGATTGATTGATTGATATAACTTTCAATTTTCTAGAATCACTCTGGTCCTTATGAGTGAGTGAGTGAATGAATGAATGAATGAATGAAGTAACTTTCGATTTTCTAGAATCACTTTGGGTCTTTGGATTGATTGATTGATTGATGTTGATTAAAAAAGAGACTGGTATTTTTACTCTTGTGCAGGAGTTTTAAAAAGTAAACGCTATCAATTATTTTATTTTAATTTGGCAAGGATGAAAATATTTGTGAAGTTTTCGATAGAATCTTATGAAATCAAAAGCCCCTGTGGAATGTATGGAACGAATGGGGTCCCAGTCTCAAACAGCCCCTGCCTACGATTGCTACACCCCTAACCTCAAAAGGTGGGGGAGATCTAGAAGATTATGAAATGAGGATCTTAAAAGAAGGGCAAGTTCTTATAGATTTGTGTACTTAAACAATCACAGTGAAGGAGCACAATCAACGTTGTTTTCTTCTGTGCAGTCAAGTTGTCTCCAACATACGCCGACCCTACGAATGAGCGCTCTCCAAAACATCTGGTCCTGGTCAACTCTTGCAAACTCAAGTTTGTGGGATTTTTTAAGGAGTTCATCCATCTCACTTTTGCTCTTCTTCTTTTCCTGCTGCCTTTCCCAACATTAGTGTCGCTTCCAGAGAATTTCACCTTCTCATGACGAACCTCAGCTTGAGGCTGGATTTGCTCTAGGATCCACTTGTCTGACTTTCTGGCAGGGCATCTCCAAAGCTCAACGCCAGCACCATATTTTAAATGAATCAATTTTTCCCCCTGTCAGCTTTCCTTAGGAAGAAAATAATTGATGTACGGAGGTCGGGGTGGGGGAGGGAACGGGCTGCAGAGACTGTCAAAATAGAGTACAGTATTTATTAGAGGGCAAAATAAATAAAAATCTGTATTCAGGATCCTACAGTCTTCAGCAGGATTCAGAATAATTCAAACCTGGGCTACATGTAGGTCTTCCTAGGGACTCTGGTGGCTTTGTGGTTAAGATGCTCAACTTGATGACTGGAAGGTCAGCAGTTCAAGACCCAGCTCCTGCCAACTTCGCAGTTCAAAAGCAAGAAATTGCAAATAGATAAATAGGTACCACTTCGGTGGAAAGGTAATAGTGTTCCATGCATCATCCCTTTTTTGTGGGGAGGGGGCAGAAGGTAATTGGCTTCTCTTATGAGATGTCAGGTTGTCTTTTAATGCAATCACACCTCTCCCATTCCGCATATTCCCACCCCGAAACCTGGAGCTGGAAATGGGGTGACTTCCAGTTTTCACCTGGAGGGTCACCTCAGTTAGCCTGTAGGGTCCTTTGAAGAGTCTCAAGGGCAGAAGGTAAAAGGTCAACCTTGCTCAAAAGCCAGCCGTATCCGACTCTAGGGTTTGGTGCTCATCTCCATTTCCAGCCAAAGAGTCAGCAACGTCTGCGTCTGCAGACATTTCTGTGGTCATGTAGCAGACATGACTAGGTAACTTGGATCACATAGAACACTGTCACTTTTCCCACCAAAGTGGCACCTATTTATCTACTTACATTTTCCCCCCCTTTCGAACTGCTAGGTTGGCCGGATAAGGGCAGACAGATCCCCGCAGAGTTGTTGATTTCCATTTAAAAATAGACCATAAAGAGTTATGTTTTTTGTAGACTCTGTAGACCAAGGATTCCCAATCTGCAGCCTGTGGGCCAGAAGTGGCCCATGGCACCATTTCATGTGGCCCACCACACCAGGAAGTGCCATGTGGTGGAGGAAAGGCAAAATGGTTGTCCAGCCCCCCGAAGCTGTCTGCGGGAGTGTGACCCAATGGCCCCCGGCTTCAAAAGGTTGAGAACTCCTTCTGTAGACTAAGCCCAGACACGCCGACAAATACATCAAAATGAAACTTGGTGAGTTCCCCCCCCATTTGTGTGTGCGTGTGTTTGTGAGAGGAGCAGTGTGTGAGTATGTGTGAAGAAACCCGTTGTTTTGCTCACAGCCTGGTTGTAAAGCTCAGGTCACTAGGGGAATTGGAACAGAATCCTTTGTACCCTGAAGTCCCAGGTGCCTCATGTACGGGGCCGAATTTGAGCTTACAATTTGGGATTAAAGTAAATCCCAGTATTTTTCTGCATGCGTGCTTTACTGCCCGTCTCCCGGAGACTGCCGGGTAACTGCCTATTATCCTTTGGTTCCACTTCAGCGCCCTCCCCAATAAAACTTTTCATATCCTTATAAACGAACTCGATTGCCGTGTTATAAACATTTACACTGTGCTAACAGATCATCTCCGCACATCGGAATTGGCTAAATTCCTTTTTCCAGATGAATATATTGAAGGAGATTAGAGATATGATAGCTTTTCAGATTGCTGAACCCAGAGAAATTAGTTTAGTGCGCATTTACAGAGGGTAAATTGGAACCATTAAATAGTGGATTAAATTGATGGTGGTTTCATTGTCTGTCCTTCGGTACTGCTGTAAAATCAATTAGCCGTCACTATTCCGTTCTCCATATAGTGAGATTGTCAGCCAGCGAGGAGCAGCGGAACCGCCACAGCATCAGCAAGCGGTGTGAAAATACACCTATTAGGTGATGTGGCATGAAATAATATCACAGGGGAGAAAGCCCGGTGAGGTTTATCCTAGCCTTATCTCGACTTTAACAGAGAGAGGACAGACAATGGTTTTGAGATGACACTCAGCTTCTAAGAACATGAGCGGACAGCGGTGCTCTCTTAGCTGACAATTATTATGACATCGTCCCTTTTTCCCTGGGCCTCTAATTTTTCTAACTATTTATTTCATTTTTTTAAAACGTTTTTTATTATTTCAGTTTTTTCATAAAAACACATCATCGACGGCAAAAGACACATTGACGCATAACATCTGAATACAAATACAGTGTAGACCTATCCCCTCGGGCAGGGGTCCCCAACCTAAGGCCCGTGGGCCAGATATGGCTGTCATTTCATGCGTCCCCCCTCCAAGGGTATTTGAGAAAAATGGCTGCCCCTTTGAAGCTGTTGGGACAAAATGGCCACCCCCCATCATGCAGGCAGGGCAAAATAGCTATCCGGCTTTGAAAGCTGACTGAGAAAGTGTGACCTCGGTTAACGAACGGCTCGGTTAACATAAGTTGGTTGTACCAAGTTGGTTGTACCAAGTAGGGCGGTATACAAATTGAATAAATGAATGAATGAATGAAATGAATAAAAATCGCATAAAAGAAGGAAATCCATTGAAAATAGTGACTCGGTTTACTGAAATTTTTTTTTGAATGGATTAATTGGTTTTCAATGCATTCCTATGGGAAACCACGTTTTGGTTAGTGTATTTTGGTTTTCAATGCATTCCTATGGGAAATTCAGTTCAAGTAATTTTTGCTGTAAGAAACGTCCCAGAAAACGCATTAAAATTATGTTAACTGAGGTTCTGTTGTATTCATATCCAGGTTTAACCCCTTTAGATTTTCCCAACACAAACCCAACGAATTCTCTCCAAATACCAACAAACTCATTTTTCTTAATAATACCTTTTTCAGTTTAAATTCACACGTCAGCTTATCATTCATTGCTATATTCCACATTCCTTTATACCATCCCTCCAATCCTAAATATCTATACATTTTTTAGATATTAACATTCTTGCAACTGTCGTCATCATCATCATCAGATCTTTCTTGTGTTTATTTCCACATTTAGTCCTTTAACCATTTTTATTTTAGTCCTGCTTGGTCCACCTCTTCCTCCATCCAGTGTTTAATGACCCACATGATCCGAGCAGGCGATATCCATCTCCATCTTTGCAGGGGGAAAAAACCCCCCAACTCTTCCACCTAGATGCTTTGGTTAATCCAGAGTATTGCAACGTGCAATATGGGAAATCCGCTTAGATTTTTAATTATTTCCCCCTCCCGAGCAGGACTGTGTGAGCCGGAGTGTTAAGTCCAAGCTTTTCTGACTGGAGATCAGAACTTCATCACCCAGTGTGTAAAAACAGACCTACTTCCTTCCCCCTCCCTTTCTTTGTCTTCGTTCTCTTCCCCACATTAAGCACGGAGAGGTTACAGGAGGCAGGGGGGAAATCCTTAGATGACAAGAGCGTATATATGCTTGTCAGATGAAGCCAATTTATTCTGAAGAGTTCCTTCCAGTGGCCTTATTTGATCTCACTTGCCTTCTGCTTCTAGAACCAGCTGAAGATATTTTGCTGACTGAGGCAGAGTGGTAGCCAATATACACACTCATACACAAACAAACCCAAATTGGGGGTGGGGGTGGTGGCAGGGGATGGGGCGGTAGGCCACATAGTACCCAAAACTGGGCACATCACTTTACCAAATGGGGGGGACACTTACACAGACACATCTCCCCCATCCTTAGCCAGAATCATACCAACTTGCCCGCTGGAATCCAGTAATGCCAGCTAGAAAACGCCCGAATCAATTGAATTTGCATAGGTGTTGATCTACCAAATCCTCACTACTCATTTGGCCCTGTCTAGTTGTGATTTGGTGCTGGGTTTCAACCATCAACCATCCATCCATCCATCCATCCATCCACCCACCCACCCACCCATCCATCCATCCATCCACCCATCCATCCATCCATCCTTAGATTCTTCCTTCCTTAGCTCCATCCATCCATCCATCCATCCATCCATCCATTCATCCATCCATCCATAGATTCTTCCTTCCTTAGCTCCATCCATCCATCCATCCATCCATCCATCCATCCATCCATCCATCCATCCATCCATCCATCCATCCATCCATCCATCCATCCTTAGATTCTTCCTTCCTTAGCTCCATCCATCCATCCATCCATCCACCCATCCATCCTTAGATTCTTCCTTCCTTAGCTCCATCCATCCATCCATCCTTAGATTCTTCCTTCCTTAGCTCCATCCATCCATCCATCTATCCATCCATCCATCCATCCATCCATCCCAGTTTCTATTTCTATTTCTAAAAAAAGAAAAGAAAAAGATAACATCAACAGACAATTTGAGTTCAGTGATGTTGGTTGCCAGAATGTTGACCATGTTGATCGGTTCAAGAAATGTCCCCCACCCGAACATCTCAACTTCAACCCAAAAATACACATAAAAATCTATAGGAGACACGAAGAGCTTTTTTGCCTAGTCTTGGGCTTTGTTGCAATTCCCAATATAAATAAATAAATAATTAAATAAAGACATACATACATACATACAAAAATACAAAAATACATACATACATACATACATACATACAGACAGACAGACAGACAGACATAACAGGGATTTTTCCGTTCAGAAGAGATTTTAAACTATTTTCCTTGGGAGGGAGAAGCAGTGATTCTGCCTTCTAAAGTCTAGGCTGGCCTGTGTCAAGAGAGAACTCTTGTAGACCTTGGTGTCTATTCAGCTCATGCACAGTCAATGAACCCATTTTACAGGAAAGGATGGCCAGAATTCAGAAGACTTTCTGTGTCCCTGATAGCTCTTGAGTCACCAAGAGGGAAATGTTTGTTGACTATATATCCTAAACTGAGAGATACAGAAGATGTCCTTTCATAAAAGGGTCACGGTTTTGCCAGCACCTGGACGTTTGGAAACATATTCCCAAAATGCCTGTGTAACCAGCAATCGCTCGCTGCCGCGTGGGTGGCCAGCGATGCTTGTTGTACAAGGAAACCTCATTGTTAATTGAGATCGCTCCCTGCTTATTCCCTGCATGCCTCACATGTGGGGATCTATACCACCTTTGGCAAATAAGCCAGTGTCCTCATCTGTTTAAATGCTCCTTCCTTCCTTCCTTCCCGATGGTCTTGGTAACGTCACGAACATTGGCTTTCCTCACTCACAACTGAATTTGCATTTAACCTAAACTGTAGAGAAATCATGGGGTCTCTAAGTTGATTGCAAACTAGCGATGTGGCTTCATGTGTCCTCCTGCAGTGTCAAAGTGAGCCTCTTCTGATCTTTTGTACCTGCCATTTAGGTAGGTTTCTTGGAAGACCGGGGGGGGGGGGGGACACCCATCCATTTTTGAATTATGACTATTTTTTTTTTGCCCAGTCCCCACCCTGTCGCCTGCCTGGTTAATGGAGGGTTGTGTGCCCTCAATCAATAAAAAGCTCCAAGAATCAAACTGCAAGATCTATCGCCCGGCTTTCCAGTTCCCTCCCATCGATCATCATTACGGTGTTTGTGCTGATGAGTCCCATACACGGCAGGGAGCTGGGCCAGAATGAAATGACACCCAACTGGTCCTGGTATAATTGCACTGAATCACTAAACAAACAAACAAACAAACAAACAAACAAACAAACAAACAAACAAACAAACAAACAAACAAATAAATAAATAAATAAATAAATAAATAAATAAATAAATAAATAAATAAATAAATAAATAAATAATTGTCTGCTACTTGGTCTAATCCATTTGTCCTATAACCCGTATAATAAAAAAAATAAATATGTTCGTAATATAGGGTAAACTAATTTTCTTTAACCTCAGTATCTGATGTGCATAACGAAAAATGTTTTTCGTTATGCAGGGTATCACCAAAAGCACCAAAACACTTGGTTATATGAATTCTTTTGTTATACGAATCGTTTGTTACATGGGGTACTTCTGTATTTCATTTTCAGGAGAAAGAATCTAATGACTTGTTAAGGACACCTATAACTAAGCAATGGTTGGATTATGCTTCAGGATCCGGAGCATCCCGGACGTTTGGACTCTAACGTAGAAATACTCCCCTGGTTGGAGACCTTGCTGATTGTCATAGCATCTTCATTCTAGTTCAACTACCAGTCGTATTAGATCTGCTGAGCCTCTACAGTCAAGAGTGCGTACCCGGAAAGAGGCCTTCAAACATTCAACAAGAAACTGGGCCTTCTCAGTGGTAGCTCCCTGGCCAAGGAATAACTTTCTTCATGAAGTCCACACGGCTCCTTCCTTCCATCCCTCCCTTTAGGAAGCAAATGGAGAATTTATTAGATGAATGTTCGTCTTGCATTCATCTGCTATCCATTTGCAATTCAAAAGGGTGAAATTTCACAACTTATCTGAAGAACATGTATTAGGTAAAGGTCAAAGTTGCCCTTGCTCAAAAGCCAGTCATATCCTAATGTAGGGTCCAGTGCTCATCTCTGTTTATAGCCAAAGAGCCATCACCACCTGCATCTGTAGATGTTTCCATGGACATGTGGCAGGCATGCCTCAGCACTGGACAGAATGCTGTTTATCTTCCCACCAAAGTGGTCCCTATCTACCTACTTGCAATTTCTTGCTTTCAAACTCCTAGATTGGCAGGAGCTGGGACAGAGACGGGAGCTCACTCTGTCATACAGTGCCCAGGAATCAAACTCTGACCTTCCAGTCAGCGAGTTCAGTGTCTTAACCACTTGAGCCACCGCAGTCCTGAACATGTATCACCCAAGGAACTAAGTTATAAGTGTGTAATACAGGCACTGACTTCACACGCATGGATGTGACAAACATGTCCATCAATCGCTTATCTCAGTCCCTCTACGTTACCATCTCTCCCTCATCTCTGAAACATCTTTTACCCTCAATCTTTTCTTGTCCCTTTTTAATGTGACAGGTCCCCTCCCCGCCCCAGAAGCCTGAATCAGGTATCAGGATTAATTATGCAAACATGCAAATGAATGCAATTTGCATATTGTCTGAGTTCATTCGCCTTGGCTTTCCTATTCGTTTCGCCCTGAATGTAAACACGGTCATGATTATTACAGGTTCCACGCTGCTGTCCAAAATCTTAGTTCTTGTGTTGTTTTAGATTTGATTTCAAATTTGCCACTCTCCGGTTCCCAGCATGGGCTCCTGAACTTTGAACGATTGTCTGGAGAAATTATTCACTGCTTATGGAAGCAATGCCAGGAATGGGTGGGTGGAGGGCAGAGAAATTAGCTGGGAATCTCCATAAGCAATGCCCCCGTCTTTGCTGTTACTCGTAGAGACATCAAGACGCATGAACAATTAATCCTTGATTTCTAGACCCAAGCGACTCTGCCAATAAAACAGCTGTCAGCTGCCGGTCTGGTGAGGTGGAGTTTAATATCCCAAGAGAGGATAATTATTCTTATCTGATTTGGCTCGGGAATGAACTCGTAAAAAGCTTCATCCCCCCCCCCCCCCATTCCTTACAAAAATTCAGATCTTCGGCAAGGGCTACAAGTTACCTAAACAATGAACATTTATGTCAATCTGGACTCTGGCTAGCAGCTAATGTAACTACAAAGAATAACTCAATAAAAAAATTCATATTTGGGAGAAGGGAAGGGATTGAGAGTTTGTGGCAGAATACCTGTTTGGCTTGCAGGAGATTCTAGAAGTCCACCCCTGCATCTCCGGCTATGGATTGGAAAGTAATGCTGTAATACTAGGAGGCCGGTAAATCCAGTGTTGGGGATTTGAATCCCAGCTTCACAAAAGGTCTCCAAAGTACGGAAAAACATTCTCCAAAGAGCTTCAGCACTTCGGATAACACCTTTTACAGTTCAGAGATGACGATGACGATGACGATGACGATGATGATGACGATGACGATGACGATGACGATGACGATGGCTGCATTTTTGTTGGCAATAGAGTCCAGTACTCTGGACAGCTCCTGTAATGTTTGGACTAAAATCCAGAGCTGATCCACTACCGGCACACAGACGTCGTTATAGTTCTTTAATACAATACAAAAAGTGCATTACTTAGCTGGCATCCCTACACCAACAGTTTGCCGAGAAAGTACTGCTCATGAAAGAGTGGGTCAAATCAAAATCCTCAGAAACGCACCTGCTCTTTGATCACCAACCACATGAAATGGTGCTCCAGGTCGGATCCGGCCCATGGACCTTAGGTTGGGAACCCTTGCTTCAAAGTATGGTCTAACAGTAGAACAAGATTCCCCAATATAGCAACATTGAATTTGGCATCTTCCACTTTGAGTAGGGAGGGTTCCAAGGTCGGTTTCCTAAACTTCTAGGTCTGATACCAGGTGATGGGCAAAATCTTCTGCTTAAGATCCTGAAGAATTTCTGGTGGTCAGTAGGGATAATGCTGGGCTAGATGGATCCATGGCCGCAAAACAGCAGAAAACAGCTATTTCAAGATCTCCATATGAGGTCCTGGTGGAGAACTCAACATGGGAGATCTCTTCCTTCTTGAACTGGTTTTACACCGACAAATCCATGATGTGATGTAGCAAAAGAGACACTGCTTGTCCCAAGGTTAGAAGAAGGGAGAGCCTCAACTCAACATCAACACTCTAGACCTGTCATGGTGAACCTTGGAACTCCAGCTGTTCTTAGACTTCAATTCCAGAAGCCCAAGTCCCTGTGACTCCACATGAATCGGTTTACTGCGTGAATGCACATTAAACCCAGTCATGTGGATCCACAGAGACTTGGGCTTCTGGGAATTGAAGTCCAAGAACAGCTGGAGTGCCACGGTTCGCCATCACTGCTCTAGAACCAGTCTTGTGTTTGCAACAGTTCTGCTCTGTTAGCTGAGTTAATGGAATAAACAAAATGAGCTTCCTTACAGAGACGGAAACCATAGATTACACACACCAGCCCAGCCTCGTTGAGAGTAATCCGAGTTATGAAGATGCTTCAAGGAGTTGTTAATTTGGCTGGGGGATACAGAACAGACTTCTTGTTTAAAGTTATGAATGACCTTTATCATTATCTCCCCTTACTGCCCATCTCGAGAGGCAGCTGGAAAGTAATGGCCATGGAGCTCAATTTAGCATCCCGGCAAACTCTATTTACTGAAGCCTTCGACGGAGATGGCGTGCCGGATTAGCGGATCCACCCCAGCTTTCTGAAGTGCAGCTTAATGGGATCTGTATGCAGGATGCTGCAGATGGCCTTTGAGAGACCTTGGGAGATCGGAGGGAGCTCTTGAATTTGAGAAGCTGTTGAAAGGCCTGGGTGGGGAAGGTTAACCGAGGAAGATTGATGGCGGAAAGCTCGAGTATCACAGCTTCCCAAGTACCGGAAAGGACATTAAGGGTCATGCCACCAGGTTGGGGTAACCAGGTCATTTCAGAGTCGACCCATCCTCCTAACTTGACTGGGCAAGAGATAATTATATTTCAACTCAGTATACAGCGATACAGGGACTACGTGGTAGTATAAAGTAAGATGTCTCCACTTAGCCATTTATGTGCTTGCAATGAAACAAAAGAAAACACAGAACGAAACCCTTGGCGGTATGTTGGCGTGAAAAAAGGAAAGAACGGTAATTCAGGGGAATTCTTGAGATTAGTCAGGCCAAGTGTGTGTTTAATCTGACATTCTTGTTTTTATTTGTAGATGCCTAGTTGATTTGCAAGCTTGGGAAGATATAGCCGGCAAGGTCAAACGCTCTCCCTCATTCTCATAGACTGATATTCAGAAGTACGGATCCGACTTCTGCAAACATATGGCTGATAGGATCAAAACTTCTCATTTAGGTAAAGGAAAAAGTTGCTGTTGCTCAAAAGCCAGTCGTATCCGACTCTAGGGTTCAGTGCTCATCTCTGTTTATAGGCAACGAGCCAGCGCTGCCTGCTTCTGCAGATGTTTCCATGGACATGTGGCAGGCATGACTAGGTACAGGAGTTAATGGAATGCTATTTGCCTTCCCACCAAAGTGGTACTGTAAATACTCAAGTATAAGGTGAGTTTTTAGCCCTATAAATGAGTCTCCAAAAGGGGACATGGCTTATACTCAGATTAGTGACCATGAGGGTCCCGGGACTGTGCAGGATTGAGACGTGCCAAAATTGTAATTAATTTTACCAAATTTTCATGTATTTTGAATATTGAAACTCATGAGCAGCTGCTGCATTTCCCACCCTCGGCTTATACTTGGGTCAATTTTTTCCCTGGGTTTTCAGGTCAAAATTAGGTACCTCGGCTTCTATTCGGTTTGGTTTATACTCGAGTATATACAGAACCTATTTATCTACTTGCAATGTCTTGCTTTCGAACTGCTAGGTTGGCAGGAACTGGGACGGAGACGGGAGCTCGCTCCATCATGCAGTACTCGGGTCTCGAACTGCTGACCTGCCGACCTTCCAGTCATCAAGTTCATTGTCTTACCCACTAAGCCATCACAGTCCCTTCTTCTCAGTTAAGTCCACCTGAATATGGAGAAGAACTTCCTTTTGATGGTCTACCCATTGGCTCTCCCTGGCCAGGTGTTTAGAAAACGTTCCAACTCTATATCCTGTATCCCAGTCTATATATCCTACATCCCAGGGACTGCAATGGCTCAAGTGGTTAAGACACTGACTGGAAGGCAGCAGGTTAGCAGTTTGATACCCGAGTACTGCAGGACAGAATGAGCTCCCATCTCCGTCCCAGCTCCTGCCAACCTTGCAGTTCGAAAGCAAGAAATAGCAAGTAGATAATTAGGGACCACTTTGTTGGAGAGATAAACAGTGTTCTGTGCACTCCAGTGTCTAGGCATGCCTGCCACATGTCCATGGAAATGTCTGCAGACACAGACAGTGCTGGCTCTCCATCTATAAACAGAGATGAGCACTGAACCGCAAAGTTGGATACAGAGGCGTAGCTACCGCCGTATCAGCCGTATCAATTATACGGGGCCCCCGGGCTATGGGGGCCCCCAACGGCAAAAAATAAAATTAAAAATAATCTCCTCATAAAGGCTCTGTTGCGGCAGCAGAAGCTGGTTGAGGATCCGCAGGGAGCCCCGACGGTACCGGATCGCTTCCAAACCCATGGCTAAGTTTCCACGGCAGGAGGCGGAGCCGCAACAGAGGAGGGAAAGGGGAGGCAAGTTGTTCACCAAGCCTCCGCTGGGTCCTAGTGCGCCCGATTCATGGCTCCCATTCCCTCGCCCCATCCCCGGAGAGCATCGAAGCCGTGTAGACCGGCTAAGCTTCGCGTTAATTTCAGTAGAATTCCGAGCCTTAATTGGGTCTCTTTCGGGAAAATAGCAAAAATCCGAGTTTAGTCATAATCACAAGGCCCAGCTGCTTCCGAAGAGGTGGATTGATAGGTTAAGCTGCCGAGTTAAAAAAAAACAGCACTTTTTTTTACACCAGTGCAGGACAGAATGAGCTCCCGTCTTTGTCCCAGCTCCTGCCAACCTAGCAGTTCGAAAGCAAAAAAAATTGCAAGTACTGTAGAGAAACAGTGTTCCGTGCGCTTGTCATGCCTGCCACATGACCTGTCACCCCAGCGTCGAGGTGGAGAGCGCCGCCCGGGCTGGCGCAGCCTGCCAGGGAGCCCCTGCGGCGACCGGGGGGAGGGCCTCGGGGCTGCCTCGCTGCGCCCGCTCGCCTTCCACAGCTGCCCCTTGCCTTCGCCGTGCGCGTCGAGGGAGGGGTCGTGCGATGGCAGCAGCGGCGGCGCAGCGGTGACAGCAGAGGCGGAGGAAGAAGAGGCCCCAGGATTAAGGTAAGTGAGGTTTTTGTGTTTCGGGTGGGTGGGTGGGTGGGTTGAGGTGTGTGTGGGTTTTTTTTTTTACATTTTAATTCTATTTTATTTATTTTATTTTTATTTATTTTATTTTTATTTTGGCCCTGCCCATGACGTCATGACGTTGGCTCCCCCCACGACGTCATGATGTCATGACGTTAGCTCCGCCCCACATATAAAGGGCCCCCAAACAATTTTTATACGGGGCCCCGCCAAGGTAAGATACGCTTCTGGTTGGATACAACTGGCTTTTGAGCAAGGGTAACCTTATCCCAGTCTATGCTGAACAGCATGACATTATCATTCGGACTCATGCGGAGGTCTCAGAGCTCCCTTGGATTTAGAAGAAGAAATTTCACAGCATCTGATGCAGATGTTGTGTTGGGAATCACCCTGGGGAGGAGGGTGATAAACAAATTTTAAAAATAAATAAAATAAAATAAACAGAAGCACGGCTAGGAGGGGTAAGTCTGGGTCAGCGATGCTAATCTCAGGTGAAGCCTAGAACAGAACAAGGTACATTTTGGGAGGGTCACCCTAAGGACCGAAATTGAGAAGTGCTGTAACAACAGGTTCCCATGATCCTGGTTGACCCAAGGCAATCTCAATTGTGACGGTCTGATGTAGGGGAGACCCACCTTTGAGATTCCTGGAGCCCAAGAACTCGGGACTGACAGTTGTGATTATTTAGAGTTTTGTTGGGCAGGGGCACACAGGTGTCTCCCAGATGTTCTGGAGCCCCTGACATTTCTTCTGTTCAGAGTAATCGGGCCGTCTGGCTCCCCGCTCTATGGGAAACCACCGTTGACTCCTCAACGAGGAGCAAGGGGCCTATGAAAGCAAAGTGTAAACACATCGCAGAGTTTCACACATCTGCTACAAGGAGTAGCAAAAGCAAACCCATTGCTAAAACGGGTAGGGGGGATGGGGAAGGGAATTCCAGGGAGTAACAGTGGAGCAAAAATGTTTGCTTATTTCCTGTTTGGGTTCAGCGAGAAGAGTGAATGTGAAACCAAAATGGTTTACGAAGGAAGGGTGGGGAGGAAAGGGAGCATTTCCATGTCGAGGGACGTTAAAGGCTAGTCTTAGATTACAGGGGAAACAACAGGTTTGCAGCCCAAGAAAGTGATGCAAAACAGCTCAGGAGAACTTGTGCCCAGAATATAAACAAACCCATCCAATCACCTCATCCCATCAAAGGTAAATGTATGAGAAACATGGGGGGAGGGACACACTTCAGGTTGGAAACAAAGCAGATGGGACCACAAGTCCCATAATCCTTTGAGCAGCCAAGGTGGGTAGCAAATTCTAGTAGATGTTGACCAAGAAAGAATGTTGGCCAAGTTTTGCGGAAGAGACCCTGGATTGGTCAGATGGCCCCTTCTGGCTCCATGTTGTATTTATGGATTGTCATGATGTCACAGAAGAGGGTTGGGACTGAAATGATGAACATCTTTGTGGTGGACCCATAGTTTCCTGGCTTCATATGAGAATAGCTGGCGATGGGCACCCAAGCTTCCACAGTTCTCTTACAAAGATCCAACCTTTTCCTCCTCCAGCAATGCAACCCCCTATCTCTTCACTTGGCTCCTATCTCAATTAAGACGATGGGTCTCCTTGGAAGAAAGACTCCAAAGTTGTCCTCACTCCTCTGGCAGGTTGGAATGGAGGAAGAATGGAGACTGTCGTTTATATCTCTAAAGGTAGGGGCCGCGGTGGCTCAGTGGTCAAGAAGCTCACCTTGTTAGCTGGAGGGCTGGCAAGTCAGCAATTCGAGACCCAGGTACTGCATGATGGATTGAGTGCCCATCTCTGTCCCAGCTCTTGGAGACATGAAAGGAGCCTCATTTGGGCGTTCCCTGAGTGGAGTTTCTCCCACAAAAATCCTTTCAACCCAGAATAATTTAAGACATGAAATTATTATTATTATCTCTAAAGATAAATAGCAGCACCTTGAACCAGACCCAGAAATTAACAGGTACCCAGTAGAGCTATTTGAAACGCGGGGGTGTTTTTCATGTCTAGTTCAGTCTGACAATTGGTTGTGAAGCAACCAAAGCTTTTGAGCAGTCTTCAAAGGCAGCCCCAAGTAGTCTAGCCTGATATTGCACTTTGTTACCGTAGTTTGATGAATCTGTTTACATATTTATATATAACTTTATATCTAGAGATTTCAGGGAAGGATACAGATGACAGCCTGCAACAAACCATTATAAAACAATTAAAAACAATGGCTGAAACAATTAAGATTTGTCTTAGGAAGACAAAACTAGGCAAAGATAGCCACAGACAAACAATCAAAATAGAACTAAGCTATGATCAAGTACAAAAATAGCAAAATAACAAACATTACAGGAAGAATTTAAAATAACAGGGGACTAAAATCAAGCCATCCCGTTCCTCATGCTAATTTCAACAACTGGACTCATTCCAAACTCTTTGTTTGCCAATTTAAAACAATTGCCAATAGCTGCTAATTTGCTCCATGAAATCCAAAAGTCAGCTGTTTTTGCAAGCAGATTTTTAGGGCTCAGAACCTAATCTTTAGACTTGCCCTTTTGGTCCACCTGCATCAAGCATCAGCAATGGTGATAAATAAGAAGTATGATATGATGATGAAAAGGGTAATGATATCAATACAACGGTTAGATATCCTAGGACTTTGGATTAAACTGGAGTAGCAATCCAAATTCAGAACCGATCAATTGAAAAAGCAATTAATGCAGCAATTGGGGTGGGGGTGGGGGATATTATTATTATTATTATTATTATTATTATTATTATTATTATTATTATTATTATTATTATTATTATTATTATTATTATTATTATTATTATTATTATTATTATTATGATGCAGGGAAGACTCAAAATAACTAAAAGCTAGGAGGAACCACAGCACATGGTGTTAAGTAAGTCTGGTGATCTGTCAACAATATTGAGGGATCTGTCATGGGAGTATAAAGGTTTGGGGGATGAAGACCGAGAACAAAAGAACTTCAAAATCAGTCAAACATCTTCAATGTCCCTTTTCTAATTGGCAATTTTGTAATATTTATTCACAGCAGATCTGATTGCCAGATTCCCACTGGCTCCCCTCAGGAGGTTTTGCGTGAAATCCATTTGAAATGGTGTGCCAGGCTTTGCCTCTCTGTTCTCCCCCCCCTTCTCGAGTCACCATCTGGCTGATAGACTTGAGTCTGTTCTAATACAGTGACCCAGCGAATCACTGTTAAACAATTCCCCCGGGTTCATGGTCTTCTTTCAGGCAATCCATCCAGGGAAATACGATGGTAAGAAAAACACACCCAACATCCAAGCAATAGAGGCTGGTTTTACTGCATCATGTTGACGGACGCGGGAAGAGTTGGATTTACGGCGAGCCATCTTTGGGAAGGTCCGGTTGGCGTCCCTCAACCTCTGTTGGGCCAGGTTTGGTTTCCAAAAGTAGAGAAGAAGCTGGCTTTTAATTAATGACACTGGGAATATCCCCAGTTCAAACCTACAGACAGAAAACTGCTCATCTAAATAATAATATAATTTTGTGCCAGAAATTATTCTGGGTTGAAAGGATTTTTGCGGGAGAAACTCCACTCAGGGAACGCCCAAATGAGGCTCCTTTCATGTCCCCAAGAGCTGGGACGGAGACAGCTGCTCAATCCATCATGTAGTACCCAGGTTTCGAACTGCCGACTTCCAGCTAACAAAGCAAGCTTCTTAACCACTATAACTCAGGGAATGGAGAGGGGATTATCCATCACCAGATCACTTTTGTGGCCAACAGAACAAGACTGAAAGGACATTCTTTTCATCTGTGTCAGTCTGAGAGTTAAAAACACTAAAGGGTATGTAGATATGGAACTATATCTCGGAGTCGTTGTCATTTCCTTATATTTATCCTTCTTTTACAAACAGCAGAGCTTAGGGAAATATCACAACAAGAAGAGGACGACAATTTCCTGTCCCATTTGCATATGCTAATGGTCCAAAGGTTGAAACATTGCAGTCATTAAGAGGTAAAACACCTCTGGTCTCGACAGAGGGGAGAGGTCTGGGAGCAGTTAGGGTCATTTTTCTGAAACAGGGTTTCTCAAACTATGGCTCGTGGGCCGAATGTGGCCCACGGCACTATTTCATGTGGCCCGCCACCACCTCCGCCACAACAGGAAGTGCCATGTGGTGGAAGAAGGGCAAAATGGCCCACCCAAGTGGTCCCTATTTCATTACTTGCAATTTCTTGCTTTTGAACTGCTAGGTTGGAAGGGACTGGGACAGAGATGGGAACTCATTCCATCCTGCAGTACCTGGGAATCGAACTCCGACCTTCCAGCCAGCGAGTCCAGTGTCTTAACCACTTGAGCCACCGCAGTCCCTGTTGGCTCTCTAGCATCCTGTGAATTTTACCCTACTGTTTGGCTTAATTATGCCTTCCAATATTTTGCAAATATTATCATTAGCATGGCATTGCAAACGCCGGCCAGTCTCCGCCCAAGCCCCGACAGATCTGCTAAGAATAACAGCAAAGAAGTAAAGAAACAGATGGGGGATTCTTGCAATCTCTCCTCCAACGTTGTCGTCAAGCTTGGTGCAAGTCTGGCCACCCTTTCGGCTGCGAAAAGGGAGGGACAATCGACCGGGCGCTTGGCTTTTGAGAGAGGTGGAAGCCAGCCAGCCTGGGCTTTTGTTGGTAAATACACAGCTGAAGATCCATCAGATGAGGTGGGAGCTGCTGAAAGGCCACCTCCGTGGTGGGAAAATCAAAAGGTAAACAGAGAGAGCGCTTTCCCACCGGTCACCGGACTCTGCCAGGCTTTTTAATCTTTTGCCTCTAGAACAAATTGATTTCTCGCAGGTCGGGCGACTTGTTTTACTGATGTTTGGGTCTGTTCTGGTTGAGGACAACCAGGTGCAATCGATGGGGAAGATCTTCCTCTCTTGACCCAAAGAGAGAGAGAGAGAAACCCAAGAGTTGGAGAAAGCTATTTTCCAGAAAGAGCAGCTAACAGGTTGAGATGGAAACCCAATACTACGTGAAACTTAATAAGGCCAAAACAAACACCCAAACCTTACTAGATAAGGCGGCTAGATTACAATGCATCACGATAGATAAATAAATATTGTCTGCTACTTAGTCTAATCCAGGGGTGACCAAATTGTGGCCCACAGCCCTGACGCCAATTCATCCAGCCCATGCCACACTCATCACTCCTGGAAGTGGAAGTAAAATGTGTGTTAGGGTTAGGGTTCTTGCATTGATCCTGTGGGGTATATTTGCCACAAATGTAGCAAAAATTGTCCAGTTTATTAGCACAGCTGCACCCACTCATCTTTAGCACAAAACAGACTCACTATGGCCTAGCTGTACTATCCAATAAGATGGTTTCATGCTAGAGACAAGCCCTTGGTCTATCTCGCCTTATATACCTATTTCTGACGTCCGCTCACCGACTTGCCCAGATGTGTCCGGCCACTGCTGGGACATGCGTGCCACCAGGGGGCGTGATTCAGCTGAGGCGTAGTGGTAGGTGCAACTGTTATAATGTTGGTAGGGAGGTGGCCCTGTGGTAGGTGCAACTGTTATAATGTTCCCATGGAAAAATGCATTACCCAGTTACCGACTATTTGAACAGCTATTGCATGCCTTAAAATCTGTATGTGACAGGCAAATTCTGAGTTCAGATTTGGAATCAGCACACTTGATATCATGTCAATCACATGTGTTATTCCCATATCTCACTCTCTTCCCAGCTTAGATATTCACGGAAACATCTGGGTTCTCCCACTCAAATCAGTGAGATCCGGAAGAGCTGGCCTGAGATCTCTCTTTGGACACATCTGTCTCTTCCTTGACAACGTTCCCTGCTCATGGAAAGTCTGCTATTTAATTTACTTGACTTGTTAACAGTTTCTTGCTTTCTCTTCCAATACCCCCGGCTTCTTCGTTGTTTTCTTTGCTAAAATTCTGGTAAGTCAACATTTTTCACATTTGTGGACTAAGAGTAACCTGTTGGATGACTACAATGCGCAAGACACCTGATCGTTTGTACGCTGTCTCCAGATCCCACAGGGAAGTTGGCTGGAACAGCAGCTCAGATGGAAGAGAAGATGACGGATGGCTTCCAAGGAACAGGGGGCAAAACGGAGCTGAAACAAGACAAGAAACAGGAACTCTTTGCCAAGGCTGGAAGGGGTTGTTCCCACCTACCAGGATGGCTGCCTGTCTTGTAATCAGTTGAGGTTTCTGGTTGTGGCGCCAGATATTGGAAGTTCAAACCCTCACAGCACTTCCTAGGATAGTGATGGTGAACCTTGGCACTCCAGCTGTTCTTGGACTTCAAGTCCCAGAAGTCCTGATCAACAGGAGTGCTGACTTGGGCTTCTGGTCATTGCAGTCCAAGAACCCCTGGAGTGCCAAGGTTCACCATCACGGCCCTAGGAGAAGAGGCAGCCTATTTAGCCTTTGTGAGCTGCACAGTCCTAAGAGCTCCCCCTAGAGGTAAAGGTTCCCCTTGCTCAAAAGCCAGTCGTATCCAACTCTAGGGTTCAGTGCTCATCTCTGTTTATAGCCAAAGAGCCAGCATTGTCTGTGTCTGCAGATGTTTCCATGGACACATGGCAGGCAAGCCTCAACACTGGAGTGCATGGAACGCTGTCTACCTTTCCCACCAAAGTGGTTTCTATTTATCTACTTGCAACTTCTTGCTTTCAAACTGCTAGGTTGGCAGGAGCAGGGACAGAGACAGGAACTCACTCTGTCACGCAGTATTAGGGAATCAAACTCTGGTCTTCCAATCAGCAAATTCAGCATCTCAACCACACGAGCCACCTAGAGGTAGGTTATGATAAAGCACTTCTCTGCATTCTCTACCTAGAAAACCCTGGAAAGGATCACCTTAAATCAGAACTGACTTGACGGCATGCAATTAAAAATTATTATTACTGGAAACCGACATTGTGTTAGTTAAAAAAAACAGCTGTGGAGCCTTGACTCGTTGCTGCTAAATTCTGGTATTTCCACAGTTCAGAGAGATTACAGTGGGTCATAACTTTTGTTAATAGTTGAAGATGCATGTATCCCAAATTAATCTGCTACAGGGTTCTAGCTCAGGGTTTCTCAATTTTGGGCCCCCCAGATGTTCTTGGACTTCCATTCCAGGTGTGCTGACTTGGACATCTCGGAACTGAAGTCCCAAAACACCTGGAGGCCCACAGTTGAGTAATCCTATTGAGTTGCAGCCTACCATGGCAAGTCCTTCATCCAACTACGTTCCCCACGATTCCATAGGATGGGACCACTGCAGTTAAGGTGAAAGGGATCGGTTGTACTTGTGATGTGGAGTGGAGTGCCACTCACCGAAGCAAAGGAAGAAAGGGAACAGAGAAACCTGTTCTGCACAAAGCAAACCTCTCTGTCACAAAAACGAAACTCAGCCGCGGGCGAATGTTCCCTGTGTCCAGCAGAAGGCGAAGCAGGTAGGGCTGAGACGACGACGGAGCCAGAATGTTTCCAATGAGAACTTTTGGCTGCGAATTGACCAGGTTGTACGCATGGATGGAGAGCTGAAGTCTGCTGACAAATTTCAGTGACAAGGGTGGAGCGGCAGATGGAAAGAAAAGCCCTAACAGCAGACAGTCTTGGGGGTTTGGGGGAAGGGGGGGTTGGCCAAAAGGCTATGAAATTGAAAGTGATATTGTGTGTGTGTGTGTTTTTAATAAAGTGCCTGGATAAAATCTTTCTGTGCACATGATAAATGTTGAGCTTGATTGTGCGCACAAGAGCTTTGATAAGTTGATTATTTGTGGATTACAGTGTGCCTGGTCCTTTGTTTATTGACAGGGCAAATGAGGACTTATCAGCAGGCGAGGATGCATAGGCTATGCCTTGAAATGTATATGGGTTAAAAAAATAAATAAATTCAACATCAAGGGAACAAGCCTAGAACACAGAATCCCAAAAAACCCCATGCATTTCAGACATCTCCACTTGTTCATATCCACTCGACATGAGGCCAGGGGTGAAAAAACAACCTGTTTTCTCCTTTTCTTTCTTTACCTTTCTCCTCTCTCTTTCTCTTTGCGTAACCATTTCTTGTTGTGTACAGTTTTCCTTCCACTTTTACAGAACTTTTTGGGATTCTGCAAGGATTCTTGATGGGCTTACAAAGCTGGGCTGGGTGTTGGGGACAGAGCAGGATTTGCTAATTCAGAAAAGATGTCGGGCTTCAAAGAAAACGGTCCAAACAAGGCCAATTGGGCAGATAATTCAGTTTATCTAAGCCAGTATATACTGTATTTGCTGATGTAGAATCCCCCTTTAAAATACACTGGAAAAATTGAGTGTGTCTTGTACTGTATATAGTGGCCTGTAGTGGGTTATTTTGGCAATAACGGGGTGCGTCTTATACTCTAATGGATCTTATATGCCAGTTGGTTATATGACCAGCTGGTGATTTACTCTGTCCGGTGCTTCTTGCAGGTAAGAATTTTAGAGCTCAGTGCTTGCCTGTGTTACTTTTTTGACTACAGCTTCAGACACCTTGTGGAAGATAGGGGATACTGGGATGTGTAGTTGAGACGTGCCTTTCCCCAGAGAGCCAGGCGTAATGTTGTGGTAGATGCACAGAATTTCTCAGGTTCCCATGTCTAGGATCAATTTACATAGAGGCTGATCACGGAGTCATCTTAAGAACTTCCATTCTTGGCTGAGATGGGGACCAGGATGCCTGCCCAGGTGTCCAACACAACATCTGATCCAGATCAGCCATGAAGTGTTCATGGACCTCTCCCCCCCCCACCCAGATTTTCAGGTAGAAACACAGAGTCTTAATCCTTTCAGCCTCCGATACATGGATAATGTTTATGCTCCTACCTCACTGATGCTGTAAACACCTGGAATTTGCATCGCCTCAACAGAACAGGTTTGTACAATCCCATCAATTAGTGACACTGTCACTGGCTGATTAAGTAGGGCAAATTGGGACGAAGGATTGATTCCATGCGCGGAAAGTCTGGGAAATTTTAGTGAGGGGTTTCTGCTTAAGCTTCAGCAATTGACTTAAATCAATTTCCCTCTCTTCTTTGCTCCGGATTTCACACAGGGCCCTGGAACGAAGTAGACCTTCCTTGTACAAGATCACGCTAAGAGGGGCAAATTACTCACTCCCTTTTGCCATCCAAGCTCAGCAGGATCCTGGAACAGCAGGGGGGAAGGGACTCTTAGTAAAACACTCCAAGTGGAGAAAAACAACTTTCAGGTGTGTTTTACGATGTAGGCAAAACAGTTCCCACGAGCCAAGGCGACAAGGAAAAGTCTCTCAATGAGAACAACATAAAGAAGAAAGAGAGGAGAACAACAGAGGAAATCCCAGTGAGAACTTCAACATCTCTAACATTCCTGCTCAAACTTCTGTTGTCTTTCTTTTTCCCCCAAAAGCTTCCCTACATGTTTTTTAAAAGAGCTTCCCCAATATAAAATAATTTGCAAAACATCCTGTTAGCACAACTAAACCAACAATTCCGTTGGGGCAGAGTTCTGTTTTTCTTTCTGAAGGTCTTCTCTCCGAGGGTTAAATGGGACATCTAGGGAAATGCTACACAGATCTGAAGAGTGAGATGTTACATATTCCCAGTGTTGGCTATATGGAGTCGAAGCTTGGACATTGACTAAAAGCATCTGAAAAGAGAACCGAAGCTTTTGAAATGTGGATCTACAGACGGCTGCTAAAGATATTGTGGGTTGACTATGTGACTAAAGTAGACATGTTGCCTTGAATGGATAAAGAACAAGAACTCTTTAAGACCATTAAGCAAAGAAAGCTCCAATACCTTGGCCATATCATGAGGAACAACATAAGGTATAGAATACTCCAACTTGCTCTGCAAGAAAAGATCCCTGGGAAGAGAGGAGTCCCTGGATGTAGATCGACTTCATGGCTGAAGAACCTGAAAGACTGGTGTGGAAGGTCCTCAGAAAAACTGTTCCAAGGAGTTAAGAACAGGAAGACTATCGCCATGATGATAGCCAATATCCAGAACGGGTATGTCACCTGAAGAAGAAGAAGAAGAAGAAGAAGAAGAAGAAGAAGAAGAAGAAGAAGAAGAAGAAGAAGAAGAAGAAGAAGAAGAAGAAGAAGAAGAAGAAGAAGAAGAAGAAGAAGAAGAAGAAGA
This sequence comes from Furcifer pardalis, assembly GCA_030440675.1. Classification (NCBI taxonomy): domain Eukaryota; kingdom Metazoa; phylum Chordata; class Lepidosauria; order Squamata; family Chamaeleonidae; genus Furcifer; species Furcifer pardalis. The sequence goes on along the minus strand of CP126900.1, from coordinate 15,330,839 downwards.
AGAAGAAGAAGAAGAAGAAGAAGAAGAAGAAGAAGAAGAAGAAGAAGAAGAAGAAGAAGAAGAAGAAGAAGAAGAAGAAGAAGAAGAAGAAGAAGAAGAAGAAGAAGAAGAAGAAGAAGAAGAAGAAGAAGAAGAAGAAGAAGAAGAAGAAGAAGAAGAAGAAGAAGAAGAAGAAGAAGAAGAAGAAGAAGAAGAAGAAGAAGAAGAAGAAGAAGAAGAAGAAGAAGAAGAAGAAGAAGAAGAAGAAGAAGAAGAAGAAGAAGAAGAAGAAGAAGGGAAATGTGTGAGTTTCCTAATATTCTCTTCCAGCTGCCCAGTTCCTTCAAAGCACAGCCAGACTGTACAAAGAACCCGTATTTACCTTCTGGTGACAAAATTAAAACAGGCTAGTTTGCAAAATCCTACTTGACTCAAGCTTGCCAATGGACAACCAGATGTTTTTCAACATTTTAGGGTAGTTCCAAATGACCGAACGGCATCAAGAGGTGATGAGCCCTCCAACACTGGAAGTGTCAGGATAAGACCTGTTTCCTAATGCTTCCCAAGGCTTGAAATTGCACTTTTTCAGCTAGGCCTCATAAATAGGCCTTATAAAAATCCTTCCCCTTCTCTCTGTCTCATAGACTCACGTCTCACAAGACTGTCACGAGATGGCTTGTTGATATTATAGTGTTTCTGTGTTCCCATCTCTTCAGAGTGTTATGTCTTTACATGGATGTAAACAATCCATTGTTTTGAGAATATCTTTCTCTGTTACCTGATTGGCTAAAGCTAACCCACCTGACTGCAGATTCCCCATTTTGCAGAGAAGTGAGTTAGTTCGTCTTTGTTTCTCAATGGATTAAGACCCTGGCTATGGAGTAGGATTTTCCTTTCTTTTCACAATGATTACTTAAAGAATCTAGTTTTACTGGACCGATCTTATGGTTATGACCCTCTAATCTGCGTTTTTCTATGGACTTTGCTATCAATGAACCTGAAGAATAAAACAGCTGTTTCTCTTTGAAGATTGTTGTTTTTCCTAGCATACACACACAAGGCAACTTGGCTGCATGCTACCTGAAGAAGAAGCCTTCCTTGTTCTGCTCTACTGCTAGAGCTCAGTAAGTACTTTTTAAATGCGACTCAGCTCTTCCGAAAGGTGAGGCAAGGGTTAAGTTCCAGTTAAATGGGATGTGTGCCCAGGAACTAAAGGGAGGACCCTTGAGATGGAACAGCTGATAGTCCGACAGGAAGCATTCATTAATTCTGTTTCTTTTTGGTCATAATTATGGGATGACTCATTTTCACAGTCCAAAAACCATATGAAGGTTCAGTTGAAGGGGTCTGTATCACCTTCTTCTGAGCAACCAGTACACTCTTCATTGGGCTATGACACAATGACCCTCTATTTGAAAGACAATCTCCTTTTGAAGAGTTGTTAAACCTAAGTTGGGGACTGCATTGGCTCAAGTCATTAAGACACCAAACTTGACGACTGGAAGGTTGGAGTTCGATTCCAGAGTACTGCACAACGGAGTGAGCTCCTGTCTCTGTCCCAACTCCTGCCAACCTAGCAGTTCAAAAGCGAGAAATTACAAGTAGATAAATAGGGACCACTTCGATGGGGAAGGCAAACAGCGTTCTGTGCACTCCAGTGTTGAGGCATGCTTGCCACATGTCCACAGAAATGTCTACAAATGCAGACAACGCTGCCTCTTTGGCTATAAACAGAGATGAGCACTGAAACCTAGAGTCTGATATGACTGGCGTTACCTTACCTCAACCTAAGTCCAGTTAAAGTTTGTTAGCTGAGTTCATAAGGATGCAGGTGAGATGACCAGCAGAATAAGCTATGCCATAATTTTATTTACGTGACTGCAATTCTTTCTAAAGTTGGCATCCGAGACGCTTCTGGTGGAACAAAATCATTTCCCAATCCTGCCACAGCTCAGCAACAGGTGTGTGGAAACCGGCACCCAAACGCCAGATAGAACAACATTTCAGCCTCCCTCCCTTTCGTTGACATTCATATATCAACCCTCTAATCTTTCACTGTCCGGCAGGATTGCTGGCTGGGAAGGTGATAAATCGCCCTCTAGGCCCGAGAGCTGCAGGAAAATCACTCAGGGCCACAGACAGACCTCTAAATCTGCCATTATAGAGTGTTGAAAGGAAGAATGTCTGTTTTTATAACCTACCTCAGTTATAATAAATATTTAAAATCCACATTAACATCCTCTTATAGTTACAATCTCGCCTCTGTGGAACGGCGTCTAACTTAGATTTAATTAGCCACTGAACCTTACCAGAGCGAGCTCCCGGTTAGACCCGACACCCAGGGCCCCCGATGGATTGCGCCTGTTTTCTTAAACTACCTGCAACCGTAATAAATATCAGCCATGTCGCCAGGCCGCCTGCTTAGAGACAGAACCCTTTTTGTCTTCCTGAATGCTTACATTTAATTTAAACGATTGGGGCTTTTCAAACTCCCAAGGTGGACGGGATGGGGGGTTGCGGGGGAGAAATGGTTTCCCTCTTCCCCAGAACTTTTACCACACTTTTGGTTAGAAAAAGTTGCATCCTACCATTGGCAAATGGTAGAGTATGAGATGCTACCAAAGTCAACCTTCTTCTGTCATAGGCAAAGGTCAATCTTGCAGGCATGCCTCAACACTGAAGATGCATGGAACGCTGTTTATCTTCCCACCAAAGTTTATCTACTTGCCATTTCTTGCTTTCGAACTGCTAGGTTGGCAGGAGCTGGGGCAGAGATGGGAGCTCACTCCATCATGCAGTACTCGGGAATTGAACTCCGACCTTCCGGTCAGCGAGTTCGGTGTCTTAATCAATTGAGCCACTTCAGTCCCTGTCATTATAGATGAGGTCTATTTATGAGCTAAGAGTCCATTTCATGCAATGTAAGACCAACATGCTCAAGTGGGGGCTGCTGGCAGACAACAATACATGGTGTGTCTGTGGAGAGATACAGAATCCGGCTCGTTTGGTGGTCTGCCAATTAGTACCAGAAACATGTAACGGTGAGGATTTAAGTTTGGCCAATGACAAAGCCAAGAAGGTGGCTTCATTTTGGCAGTTTAAAGTTTGATCTGGACTCGAAAGAAGAAGACGAAGAATGATATTCTAGAGGCAAAATCCAAGCTTTTCCTGAAATGAGCTGGAATCTTTCCTACTTCCTTGGACTCTGCCTTGAAATTTTAGCAAAAGTAAAATTCAAGATGAATCTGGAGTGTCTTTATCAGGTCAAAAGCCAATAAGAATTCTGAGTGATGCTTTTGGTTTTGTCTGGATAAAGATCCAATTGTATACCTGGGAGCAGGTGAGGTGAATAGGGCAAAACCCAAACTTTTTCACTTGTTCCAGATTGGGGGTGAGCAAAATATGCCACTTCCTCAGATGTTGATTGATTCAAGGGCCACTTTCACTTCTGAACATTGATATATTAGCTGCAGAGAATGTCTGGCTGGACATCCTACTGCGGTAATAGAGTAGACCGTACAGCCAGCAACTCAACGTCACGTGTTGGGTGTCAGTAAATAACCTGGTTCCCTAAAGGGCCAATGGCTATGGGAGGATGAGCCCCTTTAGGAGGGGTGATGGTCTCCTCATTGGAGGAAATGCCAATGGAAACCATCCTATTGGGACCAGTGGCATAATGAGTGGAGGGGGGGATTCTGATTCCCAATGGTCATGGTGGCAGAAGAGGCCATGCCAGATGGACTGGCTGTGAAGGCGCACCTTGTCCATATCCTCAAGGCTGCGGCAGTCCATTGCAGTCCCGGCATTAAATCCTGCATGTCTCATTTCATATGTGTCACAGATACAAGTTGCAGCTGACAAAGGAAAAGTGACATCCTTTAAATGAGAAGTTGAACTCAAAAAAATAAAACGGAAGCCATCCCACAGCTAAGGCTTCTGAAGGAAGCACATGAGCTCCTCTGCAAACCTGAAATCGTACATTCTTCAAACATGTGGGCACTTCCTCTGTTTTTTTTTTTTTTTTGTGATATTTGCAAGGCCGAGATGCCTCGCCGATTTGGCCACTGAAAATCAACGGAGGACTCGTGACACCCGGCTGTGCTTTCTCTCCAAACTGGAGGACCCAAGCTGCCCCATCAATCAGCCTGAAATGCTGAGCTCATTCTCACGGATCTTCGCCTTTCCCCGCCGAGACTCAAAGTTGTTTCTCTGGCTAGGCCTGCTGAGCACCTGGAACCATTTCTGGAGCAGCAGGACCGCCTATTAGCTGTCACGGATCAGCAAGGTTTGGTATGCAAGTTCCGGATATCTGCGTCGGGGTCTTGACGCGTATTGGCCAAGGCTTTCTGCTCTCGGAACTGGGTCATTTAAAGAGAAAACTGTCAAGTCTTCAATGACTCCAAAGGGTGAGAGAGTATCAAAACAAGCCTCTTCCATCTCCACCGCGGCAGACACAGACCTGGCATTCAAAGAGGAAGTTTGGGGTGGGGTGGAGGGCTAGTGGAATGGAATGAGCCTGAAGACCCCCAATGGATTTCTCCCCTCCCACTTTCACTACTGTTTCCCACACAGACACAACAAATGTCTTCCTTCTTTAGCGTCCTGGTCAGTGCAGGCCAACAACCCACATTTTCATCTCCTCACACCCAACCAAATTTCAACTAGTTTATTTGGTTTCATAGGGCAGGTCATCACCATTGTACTCTCGTGTAGAGTAGACATCTCCGAGAACTGGGCTGGTGAGATTGGAGCCAACAAGGCTAACCCCATTCTTGATGAACAACAGTTTTTCTGAAGAAGTAAGAGATGCCAGGGGCCATTTTCCCGGAAGGGTCAAGCCAGTTGGATCAAGTTCTCTGAAAACACAGCTAAGTAATGGTGTAAATAGCCAGGGAAATGATGAAGAAACAAGGGTTGGTGCCCAAGTGAGAAAGAGTAATCACTGTGCTCGTTCTTAGATTGTATGATGTTATAATGTTGACAGGCCCCTTGAATCCAAGCAAGGAAGGAAGCCTATATATCAGTGGCCAAAATCTTCTTAGCCCAAAATACAGTTCCCAGTAGAATAAAATGGCTTGATTGAATAATACTATCAACCCTCATCATCGTCATTGTCATTGTCATTGTCATTGTCATCGTCATCGTTATCGTCATCGTCATCGTCATCATCATCGTCATCTTCTTTGTCATCGTCATTGTCATTGTCATCTTCTTCTTCGGCAACTGATTATTAGATTTGGTAATTTAGTTGGCCATCCTCTTTCGGAAGGGTCATGTTTTCCTTTGTTTTTGGGTCTGTGTAGCACCTCCTGATTTCTTATGGTCATGTGTAACTAATATAGGCCGATTTTGTTTTCATTGGGCAGACGGGCTTCCCATTTGGTGAGTGCTTTGGCTAGCGACATCAAAAGCTAAGCCAACTCCTGTGTATGTGTGAACTGACATACTGAGCTGGAGAAAGAATTCTCAGAAGAAAAACACAACACAACACAACAGCTTTTGCTTCTAATGCTCACCCAGGTTTGTGCCTAAAGACGGTACTGATTCCAAATTAAGCCAAGTGAGACCTGCCTCGTGTGCCTCTTAATTAGCTCTTTTGCAATAGACAGAAGGACTTGGCATTCTAGGTCTTTGCTCTTATTCCTTTGCTACTTGCAGGCTGAAGAAAAGATTTCCTTGGACTCTTGGAGCTAGAAAGAGAACAGATCCTTCACAAGGACATGAAATTTAGCTTCCTCTCCAAAGATGAAAGCCCTTCGTGCCTGAAGGTGGCCAGGAAGGGACATGTTTTTTGGAACAGGTAGTCTGCATGCCTACTTGTCTTTCCATCATTTCATTTGCTTCACAAGCAGCCATTCACAGCAGCTAATATTTCACAGAAAACACAGCCAGCTTTCTCCTCTTGCTTCTCTCTCTCTCACACACACACTCTCTTTCTCTGCTGTTTATGAAGCTGAGGGTAAGTGTTTAATTAGTTGCCTAATTGCCTGGGTAATTGGTAGACATACTCAGCTCTCCAAGTAATCAGTCTGAACAGGCCTTGAAAATATCTGGCCCAATATTCATTAGTGCAGTTAAATCGTTAAACAGTTACTGTGTTTGGTACCTGACAAAGTCCAGCTAACAGCTGCTTCAGCGGTGCCGCTTGTTCTCGGCAGAAGGGGATGGCCAAGAACTGCCAATGGAAGGACTTTCCCTGCCATCATGGCGGAGGGGAGGAGAAGAAAGGGGAGGGGAGGACAGATGGAGGAGCAGAGCTGGGCTGGCACGAGGCTTGCTCTCCATTCAGATGGCAGGGCGAAGCTATAGCTCTCCACTGGTGCCAGGATCCTCCCGGATCTGCCTGTACTGGAGGAGCCATAAACAGGGCACAGAAAGTTCCTTTTCAAAAGAAATCCATGCGTGCTACTAACGCAACTCATCACTAGGAACGAGCCTTAAAATGGCGTCCAAAAATAACATTGGAAAATAACTGGAGAACATCATTCACTTTACCTGGAAAGTAAGTAAGTAAGTAAGTAAGTAAGTAAGTAAGTAAGTAAGTAAGTAAGTAAGTAAGTAAGTAAGTAAGTAAGTAAGTAAGTAAGTAAGTAAGTAAGTAAGTAAGTAAGTAAGTAAGTAAGTAAGTAAGTAAGTAAGTGAGGGAGCGAGGGAGCGAGGTATGTATGTATGTATGTATGTATGTATGTATGTATGTATGTATGTATGTATGTATGTATGTATGTATGTATGTATGTATGTATGTATGTATGTATGTATGTAGGTAGGTAGGTAGGTAGGTAGGTAGGTAGGTAGGTAGGTAGGTAGGTAGGTTGGTTGGTTGGTTGGTTGGTTGGTTGGTTGGTAGATACTCTACTTGTTTACTTGCTTGCTTGCTTACTTAGTTTCTATATTGCACATCTTGGGTATTTTATCCACTCTGGGCGATTTCTGCTTGTTACGTTGCCTTGGAAACCCACCATCATTATATCCTCAGCACACCCTCCCAAAAGTAATTAGTTGCAAGTAACTACATGTATTGATGCTATTCCTCACCTCCAAAGTAATGGAAAAGCAGCCACATAACGTATAACTAATGGTTACCCTACTCTGCTCATAAGCAAGAGGAATTCTTCTGCTGAAATATAATGAGTTGGGAATTAAAGGGTTGTGTGTGTTGTGAGTGTGTCAAGATGGACACCCAGGCCACTTTTATCCGTTATGTGCCATCAAGTCGGAAATGACTTATAGAGACCCTAATACGATTTTCTAGGTAAGTGAGATATTTAAGGAGTGGTTTTACCTGTTTCACTTCCCCCCCCTTTGGTGGAGCCAAGACTTGAACCCAGGTCTCTTGAGTCCCAGTCCACCACTATCCCACACTGTGTTTCCACACAAGGCTTTTGAAAGACCTGTCAGACTGTAAAATCAAGGTAGAAATGCTACACAGCAGCCAGAGGTGATGGCCGCTGAGCCTGGTGTACCTCTTGTGATCTTGCCTGACAGTTCTGTGGCTTTGTTCCATTGAACATCTGTAAGACATTAGGTCTTCGTTCCTCGAACAGGGAAACGCTTAAAATATGTGCTCTCCCAGAGGCTACGACTATGAAAGAGAGAGTTTCCACTTGGGTGGCCAAAATGTCTACCTCTCCCCCCCCCCCCGCACTTTCTCCTTCTTTTGATAATGATGATCATGACGAATAACTTGCAAGAAGGTTGCCATTCCAGGGCTGATGAAAGGACAGTTGCCTTCCAAACCAGTGAGGTCACAGAGAGATTTGAGAAGGAGGTTTTGGTTTTTACAAGCCACGCCAAGTGTCAAAGAGACTCAAATCCCAGAGTCTGATTTTGCTGGGGATGTCTATGCTGCTTAAAGAGGAGAGAGCCGTCCATCAAAACTCTACTTCAACCCAAGAGTGAACGGAAGGGAAGGAGCCGTATGAGAGGGGAGATCAGGTAAGGCCATGAAGTTGCGCAAAAGCAGATTGAAGAGGCAGGCACACTAGCCATTGACCGTGGAGAGATCTCTGCATTTATATTATTGTCATAATTTCTGAATTTGAATTAGCAGGTCAGAAGCTCGGAAGCAATGAGTTACAACGGAGACCATTATCCATTCGGAGTAATCAATTTTCAGGGAGGAATGGTGCAATGAAGACATGTTTCTATAGTAGCCTAAGTGACTGTGGTGGCTTAGTGGTTAAGATCCTGAACTTGACAACTGGAAGGTTGGCAGGTTAGCATTTCGAGACCCGAGTGTTTTATGAGGGAGGGAGTGCCTATCATCTGTCCCAGCTCCTATCAACCTAGCAGTTCGAAAGACAAGAAATCGCAAGTAGAATAATAGGTACCACTTCAGTGGGAAGGTAAACAGCATTCTGTGCACTCTGGTGTCTAGTCATGCCTGCCATATGTCCACGGAAATGTGTGCAGACGCAAACAATGTTGGGTCTTTGGCTGTAAATGGAGATGGGCATTGAATCCTAGATTCGGATAAGACTGGCTTTTGAGCAAGGGCGACCTTTACCGTAAAGAAGCCCAAGGTGTGAGGGTCAAGTTACTTTATGATTGCAATGAGTAACACTTTTTAGTTACTTTTAAGAGTTTTTAATGCTATTTTGACATTTGTTCTTCAGATTTAAGACATTCTGTTACAAATCCAAGACATTCTTTTCAAAGGCATTAAAGCCCCCAGAAGTAACGAGTACTGCAATAATATTTTGAAACCAAGTAACGACGGTGGATTACTTTCCAAACACTATAAGAAAGGGCAATGCAATTTTTTTTTTAAAAAGTGACTTTCCCAACTGTATTTTGCATATAAACCAGGAAATGCAAATCCTATGCAAATCTATATGATACTTTTTGGTCCTCTTGTTGGCGATACATTTCTCCTTTTTTCATCAGTGCATAAAGGACGAGTCTAATAGTCCCATCTCTTTGGGAGCATGTGATGCAGTTAAATCACACTCCATAAGCCGCTAACTGTACTGTAAGTGAATGACCATATATAAAAGGTCACAGGGATTGGAAGTCGCATGCCAGAGTGTTTAATTTCTAAAACGTTTCTTCACCCTGTCTTTCTAAAACAGTTCCAAAAGCAAAAGGCACGGAGGCTGAACCTGACCTGGAAGGGAACCCGGTAGACCTTCAAGACATTAATTCCACATTTGTGTTGGTTGAACTAGACATATCGAGCCAGAAGGGGGCACTAGGTCACTTGAGTGAAGGAATTGGAAAAACAGGAGTCCGGCGGTTTTATTCCCTTTGTTGACACCTGGACACTTAGCAGTGAAAAGGGCTCAGAGAGGCATAGATTTATATTGTATGAAGGAATCCCAAGAATGCAGTGGAGGCTGAGGACTTCAACAGGACAGCAGGGTGAATTAACTCCAAGTTTTACGCTGAGCTCTCCAGGTGCTGAGCCTATTGGTTGGATAGGCTTTAGCTAGCACATTGGATAGCGCCTGCAAAGTTTGGGCTCAAAGCTAGAGAAGATCCGCTGTTTCTATGATGACCAAACTCATCTCCATGAGTCATTCCATCCAGTTCTTTGCCAGGAAAGGAGATCTAAAGCTTAAGCCTCCCTGGCCGAGGGCCCAACGCCAACAGTTTACAAACCTTTAAGGAAGGCAACTCCATGCTTTTCTCTGGTAGGCCTAATCCACTGTTAAATAGTAGAAGTGCTTCATCGGCACCTCATTTCTTGCCATTTAACACCACTGGTTCAAGTTCTACTTCTGGACCAACAGAAAAACGAGCTTCCTCTACCTTTCAAATGAGAGTCATGCATTGGATGATCCGTGGGGACCTTGTCTGGCCTCTTCTGTCTTCTGCCCCACATTTGGTCCCAGGAATCTGCAGTGACTTCACAAGGGCTACAAATCTTGGAATGTATCCTGCATCTACTTGGTGTGATGAAATCAAGGTGGAGGATGAGACAGGTTACCATATCCCACCCTGTATGACGCCGCCGACGCCGCCGACGCTGCGGCACGGCGACGACGACGACGATCCCTAGACAGGACCGGGAAAGATTTCCATTCCAGGAATGGCTAAGATCTTAGTAATGGAACATCACCACAAACATCAAGGGTCATCCCTCCTCAGACCACAGGCCACCAGTGCCCTTACTTGAATCCCCACAGACAGCTGTGGCCAATGGACATTCCTATGTCATGGGAGCATTGAATTCACTCCAGGTGTTTATTAAAACTTGAGCCAAGGTTAGAGCTAGGGAAGGCCCTGAATCCAGCTCCCAAGTAGATTCAGCACTTTGGACAGCTCCTTGAATACCTAGGTTCATTAGTGGTCCAGTGGAAGTGGAGGTGCCTCTTGAAAGCTGCCAGGCCTATAAAAGCATTGGCTTTTATATGTACCATTGCTTCTTAAGCAGTGAGCTATCAGAAGTGAATCTTCCTGAACACTGAAGCATTCTTTCTCTCTTTTGTGTCCTGATCAGACCTTGGACTGCCAAAATGAAGCCACTTTTTTCACTTTGTCGTCGCCCAAACACAAGTCCTCCTCGGTGCATGTCTTTGGCAGCAATCAGCAGACCAGCAAATGGGCCAGACTCTGTGTCTCTCCACATTCACACTGTGTGTTGTTGTCCAACACCAATCTCCACTTGGGCCTGTTGGTCTTGCACTTAGGGACTCTAACCCTCACCCTATTCAGGGTCCTTCAGGATTGCATGTCTCCAGTTATATCCTCCTTTAATGATGTTCCTTGTCCAGTGAGCTCCTTCCTCCACCTTCTAATTTGGTTTTGCTCTTGCATGCCCTCAAGAGTGTTTGTTCTTGCCATAAAGCTCTTCCTGGATCTGACTTGTGGACTTGAGGCTCAAATCCATTCAGAGGGTGTCGAGGGTCATTAGTTCTCTCAGCATCTGCTGCCACTTGAACAGTGAAGCATTCATTGGCTCTAGGTTCGCCTACCCATATGGGCAGCCCACTGGGATTTCCTGCGTCATAAGAGCCATATGGACTAGGACTTTTCTTGAGCAGCAAGATGCCCCTGGCATGGCCATATTTCTCCACTCTGATGCCTGAATTGAGCTGGCCCATCTCTGGTAGTAGGCGAGTGTGATCTCCATGTGCTCTTTCCAGACTCCTTGGCCTCTCCATGCCTGAACAATGTCACCTCTCAACGCCAGGCCTGCTCCCTCAAGACATTACGATCCTGGCTCTTCTTGACCTTGCATCTAACTTTTTCACAACCCCATGTGCCTCCTCCCCAATTGCTTGTACATTCATTACCGGGCCCTGTGTTTGGAGCACATAAGCGAGAGCCGGCGTCCGGCACCGGCGCGGCAATGCCCCTGCGACTTGCAGCCTCAGCTTGTCTTTGTTGGCTCAGAGCTTGCTTGCTTGCGTGGTTTTAAAAAGCTGTTAGAAGCCTAAAGATCCGGCACTGTGTTAACATGTTAGCAGGCAATTATCCCCTCCCTGGTGAAGGCTTTTCCTGATTGGAGCTTTTGCATATTCATCTGAGGGAGACTTACCACCGCCTGGCGCTGCCTCTTCAAGGTCAGGGATTTTGATTCTTTGGATTCAAGGCCCATCATAGACAAAGATTATGAGGGAGCGCCAGAGAGGAGCATGAAGGAGGGGAGATGTGTCACCAGAGCAAATTCCCACAGGTCTCAGATCTCCCCTTACTGGTGGGCGAGGGAAGCAACTGACTTTTCCAACCTGGAACAAAATCCAAACTGCCATCCAGAGGTGCCACACCTAGCCCTTTGTGTACCCAGGGCTTCCTAGTCTGGCCAGGTTGTCTTGCTATGGTGATAGGGTAGATCCTTCTCCCAGTGACTCCACGCTGATCATCAGGCGGCAGTTAACTAACCTGACAGCCCCAAGGACTAAATGGCCTTTGGTGGCAAAGTCCACAGGGAAGGGTGATGGTCTCCAAGTGGATTAAATCCCACTTGGATTTGTCTTGAAGTAGGGCAGTAGCTTCGTCAATATTGGCTTTGGGGCTGAGGAGGACTTTGTGTGCCAAAAGGTCTCAGGACCAGAACATGACTTGCAAAACTGGATCAGTGGTATGGGTCTCACACTGTGATGCGGAAGGCAGATGAAAGGCCACAACATTATAGTCGCAGGACAGTCTTCATGGCTGATCGCCATGAGGGTCACCAAGTTTCAGATTTGGATACAGGACCAGGACCAGGACCAGGACCAGGACCAGGACCAGGACCAGGACCAGGACCAGGACCAGGACCAGGACCAGGACCAGGACCAGGACCAGAAGACTGATAACTGAGCAATTTGGAAGAAAACAAGAGATGCCTAGAACCCTGTCTCCTTGACTGTGATGCAGAAGGTAAATTGAAGGGCACCACGTTATATTCTTAGGGGAATCTTCATGGCTGATCGCCATTATTTTGAATGCCACTCAACAGCTAATTATGAAGATGGACATAAAGGGTTTGCCATATCTTGGCAAAGAAGATCGTTGTGTGATTCGTTGTTTTGAGGACTCTTGCAACATCTGTTTGTGGGGGGAGGGAATGGTCCAATGATGGGATGTAACAGGTTCTCACCAGTTCGCCAGAACCGGTAGTAACTTTCCCCAGTGTCCCAGAGAACCGGTAGCAGCTTTTTGGGGGGGAACCACCTTTGGGGCTTACATTTTCACTGGTTCCCCCACTGCGCATGTGCACCAAGCACTTGGTGTGCATGCATGTCTACAGTGCTTGGCGCGTATGCATGGCCTCCTTACTGTCCTTGTGTTGTGGGTGGGTTGAGGGGTGTGTGTGTGTGTGAGCTTATTTTTATTGTTTTTTATTATTGTTTTTTATTATTTTTTTTCTTTGGCTCCGCCCACAATGTTATGATGTCATGATGTTGGTTCCGCCCACACTGATGACATCACAGTGGGGTAGTAAAAAAATTGACATCCCACCACTGGTAATGGTCCCTTACAGATTAAAATCTGCTGCTTTTCTACGCCTCCTCCCCAAATGGGCAACATCTAGTCACATGAATCAACATGGACTGACCAAAATCTGTCTGGGTTTGGTCTTCAGGGGCAGGGCGGCAGGATTAAGAAGGCGAGAGGACTTTCCAGAGCCCACGATGGCTGGGTGACAGAAGTCCTCCACATCAGCCCTTGAGATTTCCTCTGTGTAGGATTCTTCCCCCTCAAGGCACGCAGGCACTGGGAAGGACTTTTGTGTGGTTCTGTTTGAAAATAACTTAAACCAGGGAGTATAATTTTCAACGGCAGCACTTTATAGCGACTCTCCCCTGCTGATTTCTTCACTTTAAAAAAAAAAAAAAGGGAAAGGAAAAGGAAAAAATAATTACTTCTCAGCCTCTAACCTTTCCAGCAAGTGACTTTGTAATAAATAATCCACATGTCCCTCCAGTGCCATCCATCAGCGGGGAACGCCTAGTGCTTTAGACTAACTTTGAAACCCCTTCCAGTGCCAGTTTCAACTAAATAAAAAATTAATGCTGAGACTCGCCCGCATGGAGCCGGAGAGAAAGTTCCCCTCCTATCTCTTCCCTTCTGGACTGGAGGGTTTGATTTTTGAGATTGCTTGTAAGCTGACAGTCACTCGGTAAGTGGGTGATCACAGATCGTTCATCCACGGGCTACGAGAAGGAAGAGCTACCTATGTTTGGAAATGTGTCCTTTCCAAATCAGTAATAAAGCATCTCCTGTTGCAGGTCTCCTCTGCTAAGAAGAGGTAAGGTACAGGTACAGGTACAGGTACAGGTACAGGTACAGGTACAGGTACAGGTACAGGTAAAGGTAAAGGTACAGGTACAGGTACAGGTACAGGTACAGGTACAGGTACAGGTACAGGTAAAGGTAAAGGTACGGGTACAGGTAAAGGTACAGGTACAGGTACAGGTACAGGTACAGGTAAAAAGGTCTCTCTCTTCTGAAAGCCAGTCATATCTGACTCTAGGGTGCAGTGCTCATCTCTGTTTATAGCCAAAGAGCCAGCACTATATGGTCTGCAGACGTTTCCATTGGCATGTGGCAGGCATGACTAGATGCCAGAGTGCACGGAACACTGTTTACGTTCCCACCGAAATAGTCCCTATTTATCTACTTGCAATTTCTTGCTTCCAAACTGCTAGGCTGGCAGGAGCTGGGACGGAGACGGGTGCTCAGTCCGTCATGCAGTACCTGGATCACAGACTGCCGGCTTGCCAGCCTTCCAGCTAACAAGGCGAGCTTCTTAACCACTGACCCACCGCAGTCCTGTTGGCTCGTCTCTCAAGAAGCACAATGGGGGGAATCGAACTCCAAACCTGCAGTCAGATTCCTAAGCCACCAAGCTACCCTCTGCCTAGTTGATGTAAAAGTTTGTGAGGAGGGTTCTGGAAGGATGTTGCAGACACAGCAGTGAAGCTGGTGGATAAACGGCAGGTGGAGGTTTAAGGGACGACAAATGAAGATTTTTGCCCATTTGGAGAGAATGTCCCTTACGAGGCATACGAGGGAAGAGAAGGACAAAGACCACGAGGCAGACCCAGAGGAAGGTGGAGTGATAACATCAAAGAAATAGATTACAAGAACACTACACAACACCAGTGCCAGAACAAGAACCTTGCATCTCCCTCAACACCCTAAGGCAGTGATGGTGAACCTTGGCACTCCAGGTGTTCTTGGACTTCAATTCCCAGAAGCCCTAATTAGCAGGTGTGCTGACTTGGGCTTCTGGGAATTTTATTTATTTATCTATTTGTCCAATTTGTTATCCCGCCCCAATTAGGTAGACCCAACTCTGGGCGGCTTACAACACAAACCAGAAAAGACATGGCTTAAAACAACAGTACATAGTAAATACACAGCCAATATGACACTCCAATGTGCCCCAGACATATTAAAATTCACTTCATCCGTTAAAATCGAGACTACAATTAATTAAATATTAAAAATTAAGTTAAAATTAAACTTTACAAATTACACTTACAGGAGTTTTAAAAGAACAATAGGCAAGAGCAGGGAGGGTGGCTGACTCATTAGATCAGCCACCCGGCATGAGATCCAACATTCTTAGATCCCCAAGAACACCTGGAGTGCCAAGGATGGCCATCACTGCCCTGGGGGGGGGGGAAGAAGAAGAAGAAGAAGAAGAAGAAGAAGAAGAAGAAGAAGAAGAAGAAGAAGAAGAAGAAGAAGAAGAAGAAGAAGAAGAAGAAGAAGAAGAAGAAGAAGAAGAAGAAGAAGAAGAAGAAGAAGAAGAAGAAGAAGAAGAAGAAGAAGAAGAAGAAGAAGAAGAAGAAGAAGAAGAAGAAGAAGGAGGTTGTTTTAGGAGTTCAAGACTTGTGGGGTCAACTCAGGTGTAGCAAAATCCCTTGTTGCTTCCTTTCTTCCCTTTAATCGATCACCTTCTTCCATTCTCAATTTCCCCCTCCCTTATTTCGCTTCTCCTTCATCTTCTTTCTCCCAGCTCTGTACTAAAGGCTCCCAAAAGGCTAGAACAATAAGAAACCATATAGCCAAGAGAAAGAGAAAGGGAGGAGGGGGGGGCATTTGCCCATCTCTCAAGTCCTCCCAGTAACAATAAGGCTTGATTTCACTTTCATCAGGGGACGAAAGATACTTTCCCGAAACCTCCACAGGAGAATTAATTAAATGAATTCTGCTCTGCCAATTGTTTGTGTGTGTGTGTGTGTTTTTTTTTCTGCTGACCTCACCACGTGGATTAATATTTAATTAGCCTTTAGGAGAAATGGAAGGCACTTATTAACCTGCTATGTCAACCTGTCAGACCCGCCGGTGGGCTCCGGACAGAAGGCGTCGAAGGACAGGGAGGGATCCTCGCAAGTCCAGCGGTCTTTGGAGTCCAGGTGCAGAACCCAAATGAAATGCAGCGGTCCGGATCCAGCCCGTGGTGCCATTTCATATTTCCCCGTCCAAGGGCATTCAAGAAACAAAATGCCCACCCCTTTGATGCTGTTGGGGCAAAATGGCCATCCCCCATTGTGCAGGCAGGGCAAAACGGCCATTAGGCCCTCAAAGCTGACTGAGGGAGCGTGTCTCTTATTTTGGGCATCGTTTGATCCATGCACCATCTCCAAACCTTCATGTTCCCTTTTGCCATTCTGCCGCTCGTAGATGCCTTTGTGTTTTTATTTTCCTATCATTTAGCCGCAGCAACTCTTTTTTACGCCGCTCACCTGGGGCTTCCTTAGCCTCCCAGGATGCAATCATGTCTCTGCATCAATTAGGGAGAAGTTGATGCCAGGTTTAATATGGCGTTTAATGACAAGGATGGTAAACACTTCATTAAAAGGATGGCAGAAGCAGAGAGAGAGAAGGAACAGAATAATTCTAGTCTCGAGAAAGGAGCGTCTTCGGGTTTCTGCAGAATATATTTGTTTATGGAGCACAGAGCATTAACAGTGTCCTGCAAAAACCATGCGATGTGTCGTTGTCCTGCCAACATCTGGAACAGCTGCCTTTTAGCAGAGTTTGAATTGCATCTCCTGCTAGAAGAGAGCTTGTTTGAACTTGGGGCAGTTGTCCTGTTAATTCTCTTCCAAACTACACCCCCCAGAATTCCCTAGCCAGGCCAACTAGGGAATTATGGGAGGTATCGTTCAAAAGAGTAACTTCTTCCAGTTCTGGAGCTTGTTGATGGCTGTGGTGACAACTCTAAGAACCACAGCATGACCTTCTGCATTGGGTGGACTACAGCCGTGATGGCAAACTTTGGCACTCCAGGTGTTCTTGGACTTCAATTCCCAGAAGCCGAAGTCAACACACCTGCCGTTCAGTGCTTCTGGGAACTGAAGTTCAAGAACAGCTGGAGTGCCAAGGTTCGCCATCACTGGACTACAGGATAGGATAATTCATGAATGATTGTACTATACATGGTCCCCCCCCTTTCAAATGGCATATAACTCTGAAACACCGAAGCCCACGGGGTCAGAAGAATGGTCAGATGCTTACGTCCGTCCGATGTAAGTCACAGCAGACGCCATAGATGTAAACTTGTATTATGCACCTCAGTTGGGTGGAATCATCACTGACTCTTCGAGACAAGCCTTATCATTATTATTTTTTACATTAAAAAGAGAAGGAAATAAAGCAATTGAAATCCTCCTGGGTTTTATTAAATAGGGATGTTGGTAGGTAATTAAATTGCAGTTTAATTAAATCCACCTACCAAAGCTGGGTAAAGCTTGCTACTCCACCTGTTCTCCCCCCGTCCTCTAAAAAACAGGGTGATTCAAACAACATGGACACCGACTCTTCATAATCCTCCTGCCCACCCCTCAACTCTGATATTGACCCACACTATACTTTAGGAACCCGAAACCCAAACAACAAAACCTTAAGATGTTTCCTGCATGGTCATCCTCCATCATTTAAAATGGGCTTGCTACCACGACCCAAAGCCTGGAAAAGTTAGGGTTTTTTTGGACTGCAATGCCCATGGGTTGGCTTGGGTTGGGTTGAGTTGGTTGCAAACACCTGGAGACATTCAATCCAGATTCTCTTGTGTCTTCCACTTGGACTTGATGACTGGAAGGTTGGCAGGTCAGCAGTTTGAGACCCGAGTACTGCAGGGACGGAGTGAGCTCCCGTCTCTGTTCCAGCTCCTGCCAACCTAGCACTTCGAAAGCAAGAAATTGCAAATAGATAAATAGGGACCACTTCGGTGGGAAGGTAAACCGCATTCCATGCATTCCGGTGTCTTCGAAAGCAAGAAATTGCAAGGAGATAAATAGGGACCACTTCAGTGGGAAGGTAAACTGGATTCCGTGAATTCCGGCGTCTAGGTATGCCTGCCACATCTCCATGGAAACATCTGTAGACCATACAGTGTGGCTCTTTGTCTATAAACAAAGATGAGCACTGAACCCTAGTGTCGGATACAACTGGATGTCGAGCAAGGGCGACCCAAGGCTCTGAAAAGGCTGCTTGTTCCAGGCTGAAGGTCTCCCCCCACCCCATCTCCACCCAAGATGACCCATTGGAAGACAAACACGGATGGTGGGTGAGGTTTTTTTTTTTTTTGAGGGGGGGGGAGCTGGCAAAATCCTCAACTGTTGAAAGTCTTGCTTAAAACCCAGGTGAAGAGCAAATTCTTTTACCAGGCCTGTTTTCCTGGAGAGAAGCAGTTCAGCAGACGAGTCAAAATTATTATTATTATTTCCACCTTGACATAGCCTGGGCTTCTTTGTCCTTTGCAAGTGAGCCAGAAACACAGGAACCCAGAGTAATTTGACCCCCAGCAGAGGAGGGAAACTCCTAAATCCGTCAGTAGGAGCATGGATGGAAAGAAAGAGGTGGCTTTATGTAGATGGCGTGAATCGAAATGAGCGAGGGATGGATGGATGGAGGTCCTACGCATTCCAGAGTATGGGACAGAACTCAGCCAAAACACGCTCAACATCTTCCCCCGCCAAAGAGGATAGACTCAACTCTTCTTCCATACTCTTCCTCTTCCAATTGCTCATCCCCCCCTTTCTGGACGCAGGGGTTCATCCAACTTCAACCAGAGTCTTCCTATGAGATAATAATAATTTCATGTCAGAAATTATTCTGGGTTGAAAGGATTTTTGCTGGAGGAACTCCACTCAGGGGACTCCCGAATGAGGCTCCTTTCAAGATCTTTTCCCACCAAAGTGGTCCCTGTTTGTCTCCTTGGAATTTTTTCCTTTCAAACTTCTAGGTTGGCAGGAGTCAGGACAGACGACGGGTGCTCATTCTGTCATGCAGTACTCAGGTCTTGAACTGCCAACTTGTTGACCTTCCAGCTAACAAGGCAAGCTTCTTAACCACTGAGCCATAAGATGAACTGAAAGGAGGGAGGCCAAGAAGAAAGAAAGACCCATTTGTGAAATTATTCTTCTCTTCAAAAGGCGTTCTGGTATCTTACATGCCGTAGAAGTCAAGCCACCCAACTTGCTGTCCGTTGACTTGCCTTTTCCTTCCCATTGCATTGCCTTAAAAGCCAGGGATCAATCTTCAGTTCTATAAGCACAGAATGATGGAACCGCTATGGCGGTTCTACGGACATGGCTTGAAGGAAGGGAAAAAACTACGAATGATTTCCCGTTATATATTTGGCTATGGTGAAGGAAGGGGAAGAAAAATGAGCCAATCATATAATGAATTCCTTTCTCAGGGTTCAGGACGTCGCCATGACTGATATTTATAGATTTCACTCTCTTTCTTTTTCATTTCTTTTTAGAAGAAAGAAAAGCTTATTCTTTCATGGGGGCCAACAGATGTGAAATGCGTTGTCTTAAACGCCTAACACCAGTAACTTCTATATATCTCACAGACTGTGATCCTGGAATGGCCAAGTTGCTCGCCTGCGCAGATCAGAACAGACTTTATTTGTTTTAGCCACTGGCTGTAACAATAAAGTAAATTCTGTTGTGATTTTTTAAAAAAAATACACCTAAATAACTAAAGACAATCCTCAACTGAGCTTAAAACATTGAAGCTCATATGCCGGATGGATGTCAGGTGGGTTTTTCAGTTTGATTATCAACACAAGAGAAAGGGGCATCTCACCCCTGCACACACGCCACATGTAGAAGAGGAAAAGAAAGGAAAAACAGGAAAAGTAGATTGAAAACGATGATGACAACAAAGTTTTACTCTTCATTCACCACTTTGCCTTGGAAACTTGCCTCCCCGCTAAGGAAAAGTGCTCTCCCAATTTTCTTACACATTTGTTAATTAATGTGTAACAAACCAGGGCTGTGGTGTGTCTGTTTCTAGATTGTGAACTCTGCATTTCCAGCAATAGATAGATAGATAGATAGATAGATAGATAGATAGATAGATAGATAGATAGATAGATAGATAGATAGATGGATGGATGGATGGATGGATGGATGGATGGATGGATGGATGGTTGGATGGATGGATGGATGGATGGATGGATGGATGGATGGATAGATAGATAGATAGATAGATAGATAGATAGATAGATAGATAGATAGATAGATAGATGGATAGATTTTTA
Organism: Furcifer pardalis; assembly: GCA_030440675.1. Lineage (NCBI taxonomy): Eukaryota > Metazoa > Chordata > Lepidosauria > Squamata > Chamaeleonidae > Furcifer > Furcifer pardalis. The sequence goes on along the minus strand of CP126900.1, from coordinate 15,310,921 downwards.
TTTATTTATTTATTTATTTATTTAGATTTATTATCCCGCCCCAATCAGGCTAACCTGACTTTAGGCGGCTTACAGAAAATTCATAAATTAAATTAAAAATTAAATTAAATTAAAAATTAAATTAAATTAGATAGATGGATGGATGGATGGATGGATGGATGAAAAGATGGAAAATAGATAGATAGATAGATGGATGGATGGATGGATGGATGGATAGATAGATAGATAGATAGATAGATAGATAGATAGATAGATAGATAGATAGATAGATAGATAGATAGATAGATAGATAGATAGATAGATAGATAGATAGATAGATGGATGGATGGATGGATGGATGGATGGATGGATGGAAAGATGGAAAGATGAAAAGATGGAAACTAGATAGATAGATAGATAGATGGATGGATGGATGGATGGATGGATGGATGGATAGATAGATAGATAGATAGATAGATAGATAGATAGATAGATAGATTTTTATTTATTTATTTATTTATTTATTTATTTATTTAGATTTATTATCCCGCCCCAATCAGGCTAACCTGACTTTAGGCGGCTTACAGAAAATTCATAAATTAAATTAAAAATTAAATTAAATTAAAAATTAAATTAAATTAGATAGATAGATGGATGGATGGATGGATGGATGGATGAAAAGATGGAAAATAGATAGATAGATAGATGGATGGATGGATGGATGGATGGATGGATGGATGGATGGATGGATAGATAGATAGATAGATAGATAGATAGATAGATAGATAGATAGATAGATAGATAGATAGATAGATAGATAGATAGATAGATAGATAGATAGATAGATAGATCGATGGATCGATGGATGGATGGATGGATGGATGGATGGATGGAAAGATGAAAAGATGGAAACTAGATAGATAGATAGATAGATAGATAGATAGATAGATAGATAGATAGATAGATAGATAGATAGATAGATAGATAGATAGATAGATAGATAGATAGATAGATGGGGCAGTTCTCAACTCTGAGTTTGTTTATGTACAAATCGGCTCCTTGAGAATGAGTTGAGTTTTAGCACACAAGATAAATAACCACCAGCCGAAATTGTAAGTAGGAATTTCAAGAGAAGTAACCATGCTAGGCTGTCATTGGAAATGGATTAACTGCATTTAAAAACCGCAGTTCTGTTGGTGCATCTCAGGGGGTGGGTGAGGAAGAGCTTTAACCAGGGAGCTGGTTAGGTGAGAGTGACGGGGGTGGCTCAAGCGGTTAAGACACTGGAACTCGACGACTGGAAGGTCGGAGTTCGATTCCTGAGTACTGCATGACGGCGTGAGCTCCGGTCTCTGTCCCAACCCCTGCCAACCTAACAGTTTGAAAGCAAGAAATTGCAAGTAGATAAATAGGAACCACTTCGGTGGGAAGGGAAACAGCGTTCTGTGCACTCTGGTGTCTAGTCATGCTTGCCATGTGTCCACAGAAACATCTGTGGATGCAGACAGCACTGGCTCTTTGGCAATAAACAGAGATGAGCACTGAACCCTAGAGTTGGATACGACTGGCTTTTGAGCAAGGGTGACCTTTATCTTTTAGGTGACTGTTTTCAACATACTTCCACATGTTCTCAGCCTTGCCTTGGGCACTTCCTAAATGAAACAGGACTTTATACATTTGTTGTTTAAAAAACCCATCTAATGTACATAAACATATTATGGGTGGGAATATCTCTCCATAAGTGAACATGATCGGAGCTTCGGGAGGCAGCTGAGCTCCATATATCTTCACATGCTTTTAGCCACCTTTGAAGGTTAACGTCTTTGAAAGCCCCCTCCCCCCCCTCCCAGTTGCCCATCTCATCTGGTAAAACTATCCCAGATTCAAAGCACAGTAGGGACCCTTCCGCCCCATTTGCCTTTTTTCCCTGGACTTTCTCAGGGCCAGCCGAAACTTCCCCGAGTGTGCCAAACTCCCCATGAGAATCTCTGCTTCTGGACAGGAGGCAGGAGGGAATCTTTCATCTCTTACAAGTCTGCAGTTTAAAGCTGAAATGGAAGAGCTGTACTTGATTCCTGGTTCGACCCACAGCGTCATCGTTTTGGGCTAGGAAAGAATCATGTCTAGAAACCTGGACTTCTGGTGCTACTCCATGAATGAAGAGGTAGACGGACCAAGGGTTGGACCCAAGATCAGGCGGTCAATTCCTACAATTACAATTTTGCATTCTTCGTTTCTCTAAGGGATACGGATCTGCCAAGATCAGACATCTGGGACTTCAGATTAAGAAGCTCGCCTTGTTAGCTGGAAGGTCGACAAGCTGGCAGTTCGAGACCCGAGTACTGCATGACAGAATGAGCGGCGGCCGTCTGTCCCGGCTCCTGCACTTCGAAAGCAAGAAACTGCAAGTAGATAAGTAGAGACCACTTCGGTGGGAAGGTGATCGCTTTTCTAGTCATGCCTGCCACGTGTCCATGGAAATATCTGCAACTGCAGACAGCACTGCCTTTTTGGCTATAAACGGAGATGAGCTAAATACACCTAAATAACTAACAAGGCGAGCTTCTTAACTCCTGAGCCACCCTAGAGTTGGATATGACTGGCTTTTGAGCAAGGGCAACCTTTACCTTAACCTAGTTTGATGAGGCACTTTGAATCCTCTGTGAGTACATTCCCTTATCCAAAGCCGAGGGGTCTTAAGTACGCCACTAAACTAAAAATCTCAGGATTCCCCCGGAAGGAGGCATGGCAGGTAACGCATTATTGCACTGCTACACCTGCGTAGTGATGGCAGTCTCTTATTATCCGCCTCGTTTTCTTTCTCGTCCAATAATTTGGGGTGTGGTGAGAAAAAGCAATTAGCTGAGGGTGGGAAGAAAGCATGGGGGGGGGGGAGACACATTACACCTCTTACCAGTTCTGGAATGAATTTCCATCGCCCGTTAATGGGGCCAGTGCTCAAGTGCCTCGTAAATCGCCCGAACCAGGATAAGCGGCGACAAGGCCCTTTGATCTGGACACGCCGGCCCACCGCGGACAGGAAAAGCATGGGCCATTTTTCATGGCTTGCTTACTTCTGCCAACCCATGAGTTTTCCACTCTGTTGAAACTTTGACAGGACCTAATGATCAATCAGGAAGTCTCCCCCCCTCGGCTCCTGCCTCCACCCACTTCCAGAAATGACCTCCACCAGGAACCACCATTAATGGTCTGGGTTTCCTTGGTTCACATGGGTCCCCGGAAATGCTTCTCTTCCTTCGTTTTTCCCATGGGTCAACTCCCATCCAGGAGGGCGGCTTAGGAGGTCACACGGGAAGAGACGGGAGCCCAACGTTGGAGTGGGAAAGGAATGACGATGGAAGGAGGAGGGAGATGGGGCAACTGATGCAGAGCTGAGAAGAAAAGTCGAGGAACAAGGTTCACTGCTTGGGAGCCATGAAATTGCCCGAAAGCCAGTCGTATCCGACTCTAGGGTTCGGTGCTCATCTCTGTTCATACCCAAAGAAACAGCTCTGTCTGCCTCTGCAGACATTTCCATGGACATGTGGCAGGCAGGACTAAAACACGGAACGCTGTTTACCTCCCCTATTTAACTTTTAAAAATCTTTTAGATCTTTGTAAATTCATGGTTTAATTCTTTTTCAATTGATTTTTAAGTAATTTTGAACCTCAAGGTTTTAATTTAGGAATTTTCTGTAAGCCGCCTAGAGTCAGGTTCGCCTGATTGGGGCGGGATAATAAATCTAAATAAATAAATAAATAAATCTACTTGCAATGTCTTGCTTTCGAAATGCTAGGTTAGCAGGGTCTGGGACGGACAACGGGCGCTCCTCCATTGTCCAGTACTCGGGTCTCGAACTGCTCAACTGTTGGCCTTCCAGTCATCAAGGTTAGTGTTTTAACCACTAAGCCACCGCAGTCCCTGGGGCAAAGAAAAGAAGAAAGGGTAGCTAGAGACCTTTTGGATGCAAGCGACGGTGAAAAAACGCTTTCCCTTCAAATCCCCCCTTCCCAGTTATATTTCATAAACTGTGTGAAGTACTGCATGGAGGGTCCATCAGTCCATCTATATCTCTGTACATCCGTCCCTTGGACAGCTGCTCTCTTATTTGAATCATTTAAGTTGTCGGTTGAGTCGGACACTTCCTTGCGTTAAGTGGGCAATTTAACACAACACTTTTTATAAAGCAGAACTCAATCAGTGTAACGCTGGGCTTCTTGCATGGAAGTTTTTGAAGCAAAATGAATGAATTTTGTTGAGAACTCATGAACTAGAGGCTGCGGTCGCTTCGTGGTTAAGAAGCCCACCTCGTTAGCTGGAAGGCTGGCAAGTCGGCAGTTCGAGACTGCATGACGGATTGAGCGCCCATCTCTCTCCCAGCTCTTGGGGACATGAAAGGAGCCTCATTTGGACGTCCCCTGAGCGGAGTTTCTTGCGCAAAAATCCTTCCAACCCCAAATAATTTCTGACACGAAATTATCATTATTGGGACGAACTGGGCTTACCAAGCAACCCTACTTCTAAAAAGCATCCGTGTTATTGAAACTAGGCCTTGTCTTTGGATTTGCAAAATCTGGAGGGCTTCAATAAGTTGGAAGACCCCGGGCAAAGTCGTCGCCACGTGAAGTCACCTCCTTGACACCGGAAAGGAATTACCGTAAGAACATAATTTCAGACAAGTATCTCCTCACTCCAGCTGACGCCGATCCAAACATCTTGAGCCACTAAAACGCGATTCGACAAATACAAGATTGCTTTAGGTTCTTATGAAAGTGAAGCAAATATTAACTGACATGTGGTTTGTAAGAACACATTAAGGTCAAACCTGACATATGGAATTGTAATGTGGGTGGTTATAAACGGAGGGACTGAACGGCATTGTAAAGCTGGTTTTGAAATGTATTTATCCTGATATATATATATATTTAAAAAACCATGGTATAAAGCGGTCGGCTGGGTTGTGGGAGATTTTCCTATCTTTGCACTTTGTCACAAGCTCTATGTCAGGAGTTCATTCATTCATTCATTCATTCATTCATTCATTCATTCATTCATTCATTCATTCATTCATTCTTTGGATTTCTCAACCTCATGCTCCCTCAGATAGCTTTGGGGACCGGGCGGTCATTTTGCCTTTCCTCCACCATGTGACATTTCCTGGTGTGCTGGTGGGACCACATGAAATGGTACTGAGGGCCGCATCTGGACCACAGGCTCCAGTTTGAGAATCCCTGCTCTATGTTGCCCGGGCAGCGACAGCTGCTGTTCAAATCTCCTGCTCTAAAAATCAGATGTCATTCCACAACTTCAGGAATTATTGATTCTAAGGATGCTGATATTTTAGCTTGTTCCTCAGTTTCTTTTGCTTTCTCCCTCCTTTCCTTCCACCTACTAGGACTGCGCAGCGGAGGCACTAATCAGACTTGCCAGAGGTTGAAACTGATTGTTTGAAGGGGTGTGTTTGAGATTATTGGCTATATGGCACAATTAGGGACCGCAGTGGCTCAAGCGGTTAAGATGCTGAGCTTAAAGACTGGGAGTTCGGAGTTCGAGACCCAAGTGCTGCAGGACAGAATGAGCTCCCATCTCTGTCCCAGTTCCTGCCAACCTAGCAGTTCGGAAGCAAGACATGGCAAGGATTTAAATAGGGACCACTTCGGTGGGAAGGTAAACAGTATTCCAGGGGCCTGCCACATGACCACGGAAACGTCCGCAGAAGCAGACAGCGCTGCCTCTTTGACTATGAAGCAGAGATGAGCACTGAACCCTAGAGTCAGATACGACTGGCTTTTGAGCAAGGGAGACCTTTAACTTTATATCACACCATCACAGTCAATAATTTGGTCAGCATTTCCTCCTCCTTGACCTCAAAAACCTGTTCCCCAAACCTTACCTACAAAGGCTAAATGAACCCCCTTCTCCCTCTCCCACCCCTGCCCCCAAATTCCCCCAGCCCCCCAAAATGAATTAGCCCTTATCTAATACAGAGCGCACAGACAGACCTGTTGACTCCTGTAGGGAGGAATCCATGCAATCGACAATTTCTGTTTGTCTAATTCGCGCTTTAGTATTTTTTTTGTTACTAAACCATGTTTGCCAGCCCCCATTTAGCTCCTTAATTGTCATTAGAGCACTGAGCAATTTAGCAATCAATCCGGCCCCTGTGCCATTGTGGGAAATCAATGCTCATTGAGGTCCTCAGACTGGACTGTGGGGAGGGAGAAGCCACCAAGGGTGGCAGTAAAGTCTTCCTTTCTGTTTGCAGGCTGGAGTGGTTTTAGCCAAGTTTTCTCCTGTGGGCTGCTTGGCCTCTTCTTCCTCTTGCTTCAGATTCAGGATCTGGGCTTTTCTAGTAAAGGTTTCCCTTGCTCGAAAGCCAGTCGTATCTGACTCTAGGAGTCAGTGCTCATCTCTGTTTCAAAGCCAAAGAGCCAGCGCTGTCTGAGCTTCACAAAACAAAAGGTCACCGGGTGGAAAAGTCAGCAGGGAGGGTTGATGCCACAATGGTGTGACTCAGACTTTAGAAAGCAAGGTTCTAGCCCTCAGTGCCAGTCTGGCCAAGTTATCCTGCTAGAGTAGGCCATACTGACAGTGACTCGATGATGATGGTCGTCAGGCAGTGGTTAACTAACCTGACCACTCTGAGGACTAACAGCCTTGGGTGTCAAAGTCCACCGGGAAGGGTGATGGTCCCCCAGTGGATTAAATCCCAATTGAATCCATCTTGATGGAGGGCAGCAGCTTCACCCATCCTGGCCTGAGGATGATGATGAGGACTTTGCATGCCAAAAGGGCTCAGGACCAGGACATGACTCACAGAACTGGATCGGTTGTACTATGCATGTCATGCTGTGATGCAGAAGGCAGATGAAAGGCCACTGGGTTATATTCTCAGGACAGTCTTTGTGGCTGATCGCCAATATTTGGAATCAGATACGGCACAAGAAGAAGAAGAAGAAGAAGAAGAAGAAGAAGAAGAAGAAGAAGAAGAAGAAGAAGAAGAAGAAGAAGAAGAAGAAGAAGAAGAAGAAGAAGAAGAAGAAGAAGAAGAAGAAGAAGAAGAAGAAGAAGAAGAAGAAGAAGAAGAAGAAGAAGAAGAAGAAGAAGAAGAAGAAGAAGAAGAAGAAGAAGAAGAAGAAGAAGAAGAAGAAGAAGAAGAAGAAGAAGAAGAAGAAGAAGAAGAAGAAGAAGAAGAAGAAGAAGAAGAAGAAGAAGAAGAAGAAGAAGAAGAAGAAGAAGAAGAAGAAGAAGAAGAAGAAGAAGAAGAAGAAGAAGAAGAAGAAGAAGAAGAAGAAGAAGAAGAAGCTCTCAGTGCATCCAAGTCCGTGGCCACTCAACTGACCCATCCTGTATTGTTGTGATTTTGAGAACAAAATGATGGGAATGGAAGAGATCCATGCAGGAAAGATGGACTATAAAAGTGACAGTTACTTAATAGCTATTTTCCAGACACAGAGAATTTAAGTCCGGCAACTCAGATCCAGGAAGAACTTTATGGCAAGAACAACCATTCTTCAGGGAACTTTGAACAATAGAGTTTCACCGGCCAGATTCGCCCCCTCAAAAAAGACCTACTGTATATACTTGAGTATAAGTCTAGTTTTTAAGCCCACAAAATGAGGTCCAAACGAGGGACTCGACTTATACTCGGGTCAACGACCCCGACCATCTCAAAATGAGGTGGTGTAAATTCAAACATACTTTAAAAAAAAAAAAAAAAAGCACTAACACTACCGTACAAACTCAAAACCATACCCACTCAAATGTCTAAATTAATTAATGTTACCATATTTTCATGTATTTTAATTATTGAAACTCACTAGCAGCTGCTTCATTTTCCACCCCTGACTTATACTTGGGTCAATCTACTTCCCTAGTTTTAGAGGTCCAAATTAGGTAGCTCGACTTATATTCAGGACGACTTATAGTGGAGTCTATACGGTACTCAACATCTCCCTTGAGGTTTAAACTTTCCAAAAGTGGGTGCAGAAGCAAGTATAGGAATAAACACTACCAATAGCAGGGGAGGAGAGATGGGGAGGTATTTTAGACATCAGCCTAGGATTACATACGCAGTCTCAGTCTCTCATACACAGGCACATGTTCGTTGGCGAGCCATGGACAAAGCTCAATAAAGAGCCATTGAAACCATATCTTTCAATTAGAAACGACAAAGTCGCCTCCCTTCGAGTCCAGCCGGTTTTAATGAATTTTGTGCCAACAGAAGCTGTTTGAGTCGTGAAGTCCGCTGGCAGAAGTCTTCCTCTTCAGAGGCCTCCCGCTTTCTTGGATCTATATCCTATTGAGGATCGAGTGGGAGGGGTGTCCATGGATCAAAGTGTTTGGGGCGGGGGGGGGGGGGGAGAACCAATACTGGGGGGGGGGGGCCTCCCAGGCTATGCGTGGAAGAGGCTGGGATGCTCGTGGTAAGCATGTAATTGCAAAGGGAATTGCCATGTGAGTTATAATGGCACATACATTGCACTGGGGTGGAGAGGTAGCAAAGCAAATGCAAGGGAAAGGGTGGAATGGAGAGGAGAGGAGGAGGAGAAAAAAGGGAAGGAACAGAAGAGAAAAGAAAGGAAGGGAAGGAAGGAAGGAAGCAAACAGTAAATATATAGCAGTTAGTTAGTTAGTTAGTTAGTTAGTTAGTTAGTTAGTTAGTTAGTTAGTTAGTTAGTTAGTTAGTTAGTTAGTTTGTTTGTTTGTTAGTTAGTTAGTTAGTTAGTTTATTTATAATTTAGATTTATTATCCCACCCCAATCAGGTGAACCTGACTCTAGGTGGCTTACAGAAAATTCATAAATTAAAACCTTGAGGTTCAAAATTACTTAAAAGTCAATTAGTTAGTTAGTTAGTTAGTTAGTTAGTTAGTTAGTTAGTTAGTTAGTCTTTAAAGTGCTGCAGAGTTTTTTGTTCTTATTTTATTATTCTTAGTCAAAAGTCAAAAGCCGTTTCTAGGGCAGTGGTGGCGAACCTATGGCACATGTGCCAGAGGGGGCACTCACAGCCCTCTCTGTGGGCACGCGCGTCATTGCCCTAGCAAAGAGTTTGCCCCGCCCCTCTGCCCAGCAGCCCAATGGGAGCACTTCCTCCCTCCCCCCCAGCACAGAGTTTGCCCCGCCCCCTCTGTTCGGGCACTCGGTCTCTAAAAGGTTCGTCATCATAGTTCTATCTAGGGTGAACACACAGACACATGCAAACGCCCACCCACACTAACACCTGATGGCCAGTCCCGGGTAAACGTAGAGACACCACATCATTTGTTAAAACACCCGTCGGCACTTTTTGCATAAGCCCCTCTGGGCGGCTGTAGTCGTGATGTGCAGCTGCATTTCGGTACATAATTGCTGAGCATTTGAAAAACCTGTTATCTCGGCTGGTTTAGTCAAATCCTGGGTTGTACCTGAATCTAAGGGATTTCAGAGGGTCATCGACAGAAGTGCCTTCCTTCTTAGGCAGCTGTATGGCACAGGTTTAGGTCTTATGGGTCACCAGTGGCCTCTAAAGTGGGTTTAGGTCTTATGGGTCATTTGTGGCTTCTAAAGCCAACTTGGTGTGCCAGCTTCTTAGTTTGGGAACAAGGAAGGCACAAAGGAAAGGCGGTGTGTGTGTGGAGGGACAGGGAAGGCATATTATCTACTCTTGTGGGGAGGGGACGACGACAATAAAATTCACAGACCCATGTCACACAGGACAAGGCGGGCGTATTTATTGTTTGCTCATTTAACCTGGTTAATTTTTAATAATGTTGAAATTTTCATTTTAATAATTTAGGTAAATTATTTATTAAAGCGGAGGATAATAAGGGAAGGGCGTGATTACGAATTGACAGTGTTACCTGCGGCTCCGGCAAAGGTAAAGTTTTCCTCCCCCCCCCCCCAGAAGCCCATGTTATTGAGTAAACATTAAATTAGCTACAGGTTTGCCTGCACGTCAAATTACTTTCCTTTCTTGCTGAATCGGAGAGGGTACGTTGGTTTGGTCTCTCTTTGATTTATTTTAAAGCAGTAGGTCCGTGATGGCGAACCTTGGCACTCCAGATGTTCTTGGACTCCAATTCCCAGAAGCCCCAGTCCTTGTGAATCCACATGAATGGGATTCATCAGGCCTGCGCCGCCCTCGTTGCTCCCGTACGGGCGCGTTTTACTTCCGCTTCCGATGAGGGCGGCATGGGCCGGATGAAATCACAATAAGCCCATTCATGTGGATTTACGGGGGCTGTGGCTTCTGGGAATTGAAGTCCAAGAACATCTGGAGTGCCAGGGTTTGCCATCACAGCAGTAGGGGGAGAGCTGTACGATGACAGTGGCATTTGACAAGATAGCAGCTGGGGGGAAAATCCAGGCTGCAAATGTCACCTTAACCTTTTAGATTTAAGTTTTTTTAAAAAAATCAAGTTGCTAGCCCATAGGGACCCATAAAGGGTTTTACCCAATCCACATTTTAATTAGGCTCACCTTCCGGCTGTGCTATATATGACTATCTCAGGACTGAGTTTCCAGAGAAACTCTCCCCAGCCCCAGTAATACCAAAGCCTATGTTTCAAATATTGGTTCAGATTGATCAACATTTTTATTTCCTTTATGGCACCATCATAAGGGACTGGAGTGGCTCAACTGGTTAAGATGCTGCCTGGGAGGTGGGAGGTCAGCAGTTCAAAACCTGAGTACTGCACAAAGGAATGAGTCCCTGTCTCTGTCCCAGCTCCTGCCAACTTAGCCGTTCGAAAGCAAGAAATTGCAAGGAGATAAATAGGGACCACTTTGGCTGGAAGGTTAAACAGTGTTCCGTGCACTCTATTGTTTAGTCCTACCTGCCACATGTCCACGGAAATGTCTGCAAACACAGACAGCGCTGGCTCTTCAGCTATAAACAGAGATGAGCACTGAACTCTAGAGTTGGATACAACTGGCTTTACCTTACCATCATAAGTAATAAAATTTCTCCGGATTATTTCCCACCCAATTAAAACCATGTTTTCAAAGCTCACCAAGAATGTGTCTCTCTTAGAGCATGTGCAGACTGGTCCTTATGGGTCGGTCAGGGATTATTCATTTTTTGGGTTGCTTCAGGAAAATGGGGGGCACTAAATCACCGATCCAGATACCGCAAATGACCTTTGCCCATGTGGCTGACAAGCCATTTCACTATATGGACAAATGCAATATTTCTCCTGCTCTACTGCAGAGGGGCAGGGAAAGTGTCGTTCTTATTTTTCTCCCTGCAGGGAAGTGTTTCCAACAAGTGTTCGAAAACAAGCAAAGTGTGAATGAACAGAGCTCAGAACAACCCCTGAGAGCATCAAAGGGCAGAATAAAGTCCTTTCTGGACATGCTTCTACTCTCCATACTTGGAAAAGTAATTTTTCCAAACACTGATTGAAATCATCTTCAGTCCAGTTTCTCTGTTGTTGTTCAGTCGCACAGTCTGACCCTTTGTGTCCCCATGGACCACCACAAGCCAGGCTCCTCTGTCCTCCTCTGTAGCCCACCCAGATTTACACTCATTGCATCAACGAATCCATCCATCCATCTCATCTTCTGCTGCCCCTTCTCCTTTTTGATCTTTCCCCAGCATCGGGGCCTTCTCCGTTGAGTCCTCTCTTCTCATCTGATGGGCAAAGTACTTGAGCTTCAACTTCAATATTTGTCCTTCTAAGGAGCAATCAGGGTTGAGTTCCTTTAGGATCGACGGATTTGATCTTCTTGCAGTCCAGGCAAATCTTAAGTGTCTACTCCTACCTTTCTCTACTGGGAAGCTTGTTCCCGGTTCTCATTTCTTGGGGCGACCCATCCTTTTTTATAGGAAAACCCAACCAAGCCATGGGTTTTAACTTCTCTTCAAATACCCCAAACATGGGGAATAATTCGTTCCCTCTTTTTCTTTTTCTGTTTTCATCTTTCCCTTTAAGATCTGAGAAGGCAAGAAGGCGTGAGACCTTCTCCCAGTCAAATCACATTCCCGAGGTGTAAACTCATCTCTGATGCCCGGTTTTGATGCAGCCACCTCTAATTGGCCCTACATTTTCATCTGGTGTAAGTTCAGCCATCATGGCAGCTGGCCCTCCGCCTTCTGGGAATTCACACCTTCATTATCGCTCTTTACTGCCGAACGGTCTGTAGATTTCCTATCTCTAAACAGTATTACAGCTTGTATTTTAGATAGATATATAGATATACAGAAATATATGGACACATATATAGAACCCCAAGACATACACACATATATATATATGGGCAGGAAGCCGTCTTCTCTCCTTTCTTTCTCCTCCTCCTCCAGTAATTTCAATTTTAATTACCAGCATCAAGACATTCACATCCTCACCAGGTTTTTTCACACTAATTAAAGCGTGGAGGAGTTTATGGAAGGGACACCGGGCTCCACTCCGCTCCCTCGCTTCTCATTTATTATTTACAGTCGGTAATGCAAATAATTTCCAATTTAAACAGGCTGAGCTGGCCAGCAAAGACAGGAAAAGTCCAATAAAACAACAACACAGGAAGCTAATGGCATCGAAATCCTGGGGGCAGAGAAGGGCAGAGAAGGAGGACCGGCAACGGCACCCCGTCTCTGTACGATGCTTTCTGTACAGCGTCCCTGAGTGAGGCATTTCGGCTGTCCCAGCCAGGAGAATGAGGTGTCAAATGTGCTCATGCTTTATACGCCCACACCTGGCCTAGCCAGGACAAGAAGGCTGTATGAATTCATGGATGGTGATTTCGTCTCAAGTGTGGCCCAAACTCTCTGTGATATAATTTCTGTCAAATCCCAGAGTCGCAGCTCGAAGGAAGGAAGGAAGGAAGGAAGGAAGGAAGGAAGGAAGGAAGGAAGGAAGGAAGGAAGGAAGGAACGAAGGAACGAAGGAACGAAGGAACGAAGGAACGAAGGAAGGAACGAAGGAAGGAAGGAAGGAAGGATGGATGGATGGATGGATGGAAGGAAGGAAGGAAGGAAGGAAGGAAGAAAGGAAGAAAGAAAGAAAGAAAGAAAGAAAGAAAGAAAGAAAGAAAGAAAGAAAATCTATCCCAGTCTGCATCAGTGACCTTCCTCTTTAGGGCTTTGCAAATTATAGCTGTCAGGGACAGCAATGGCTCGAATGGTTAAGATGCTGACTAGGAGGCCAAAGGTCTGCAGTTCAAAACCCGAGTACAACATAACAGAATGAGCTCTCCCATTTCTGTCCCAGCTCCTGCCAACCTAGCAGTTTGAAAGCAAGAAATTGCAAGTAGATAAATAGGGACGTGGGAAGGTAAGCAGCGTTTCGTGTCCAGGCATGCCTGCCACATGTCCACGGAAACATCTGCAGAAGTAGACAGCGTTGGCTCTTCGGCTATAAACAGAGATGAGCACTGAACCCTAGAGTCAGATACGACTGGCTTTCAAGCAAGGGTGACCTTTACCTTTAAATTATAACTGAACACACTCTGGAGACCAGAGCAGTACTGCAGCCAAAACTCTGTTCAGAATCAAAGTTCAGTTATGGCAGGCTCCAGGTTGATTCAGCACCTAGCACACTGATGGCGAACTTTGGCACTCCAGTTGTTCTTGAACTTCAATTCCCAGGATCCCGATCAGCAGGAGTGCTGACTTGGCCTTCTGGGAATCGAAGTCCAAGAACACCTGGAGCGCCGAGGTTCACCATCATTGACCTAGCTTGTCAGGGGCAAAAATGCTAATTGTGAACAGAGAGAGCTCTAAGTGATATGAGGCAGTTCGAATCGAGACCTGAGTGTGCATGGCAGAGCGAGCTCCCATCCTCTGTCCCAGCCCCTGCCAACCTAGTAGTTTAAAAGCAAGAAATTGAAAGTAGATAAATAGGTACCGTTTTGGCAGGAAACATAACAGCATTCTGTGCACTCCAACATCTAGTCATGCTTGCCACAGGAGTATGGAAACCTCTGTAGACACAGGCAGCGCTTGGCTGTAAACAGAGATGAGCACCAAACCTTAGGATCAGATACGACCGGCAAGGTGGGAAGCTGTCATGGCGACTGCTCTGAACTTGCCGTATACGATTGATAAGACTTCACCTCTCCGGCTACCAGGATTGCCAGGAGTAAATCCATATCCTGATAACTAGAAACACTTGAGTTTCACGGCAGTCCTGGGGCCCGTACGAGTCAGGACCAGATTTACGGTCTCATATTAAGGCCCTGCGACGAAACAGCAAGACTTTTTAACTTTCCTTTTTAAGTTTCACTGGCCACTAAGGATCCTGTTCTCCAACCGCAGAATCTGCAGCTTTGCTCTTGCAAAAGGAACCAGGAAAGGGAGGTTTCGTCGAAGATGGTATCAGTTTCCCCCCTACAACCGGACTTCTGCTTTTTCAAAAAACCTAACAGGCGGTTCCTGATGTTTAAAAACCCACTGGAGGCTCTGTGGTGGCCGGATCTCCTTTCTCACTTCACAACAACACATCTGGAATGGGAAAATCCATTCATCACTATGGCCTCTGAGATACAGGAGAACCTTTTTCCACTTAAGGACATTATCTCCTTTCAATAGGATTGGGAGAAGTTTTGGAGAACTTTTTATTTCACTTTGCTGGCCCTTAGGCTGTTACCTAAGGCCTGTGGGCCAGATCTGGTCCATGGCACCATTTCATATGCCCCCTACCCCTCCAAGAAACAAAATGGCCATCCCTTTGAAGTCGCTGGTACGAAATGGCCACCCCTACCGTCCAGGCATGGCAAAATGGCCATCCGGCCCTCGAAACTGCTCGGCCCCTGGGCTTGTTTAACCAGGTATAAATTTACTTGATAGAGAAATGGATTAATTGACTCCGAATAAATATTGAAACGTCTTTAAATGGGGTTCCACCCCATACAGTAATTAATAGTAATAATGATAATAATACTCAAGAAAATCCACAGATTGACATAAAGGCATCTTTGCACTTTTCAAAGAGCCCTGTACTTCGGAAACATTGCAATTACAGGCCCCCCCAAAAAGGGGTGGGTTTATACCTGGAAGGGGAGGGGCTTATTTATGATTACCTTCTATTATTTTTTTTGGGGGGGGCCAGAATATCTGTCAAAATAAGAGGTCCTTTTGGATATCTTGGGTGGGGGGGGGGAGAAGTCTTGCTAAGAAAAAGGAAGAAAGGAAGGATCTCTCCCTTCCCCCCCATCTGTCTTTCTATCTCTCTAATGAGAAAAAGGGTTTTCTAATTTATTGCTTTTACAGGATTGTTCCTCCGCCGAGGCACAAATAGCAGCATATCAATAAAGCCAGCCATTTGAAGTTGGATATTTCTACCTCTGTCGCAGCAGAAAAATAATTAAAAACGGATTCGGCGGATCATAAATTGCATGCCACCGAGGACGGCACCTCTTTAACCCTGTCGGTGCCAGTCGGTGCCCACGAGCTTTTTAGAAAAAAAGGGGGGCCATGGTTTATTAAAAGCGGAAGAGACAGTCTCCGAGACAGTTCATGCGCCTCCTTGACAAGCAGGGCCAGGGAATGGGCTTCACGGAGAGAAAGAGAAACCGTTGCCTCTATTTCCCACCGTCCTATCAGAAACTGAGGTCTTAATGGCAGAGGTCAGGCGCCTTCGGCCCAGGGGCCCGCCACACGTCTCAATGGAGCTCACCTAGGGAGACCATCACCTCGTCTTATGACAGCATCTATTCATGACTTTTAATGGGAGCCATTCAGAAGCCATAAGGCCTTTTTCTACATGACAATTCCCACTATCCTCAGCGGCACAGGGGTTAAAATGAATTAAAGGTAAAGGTCGCCCTTGCTCAAAAGTTGTATCCAACTCTATGGTTCAGTCCTCATCTCTGTTTATAGCCAAAGAATCTGCAGACATTTCCATGCACGGAACACTGTTTACCTCCCCACCAAGGTGGTCCCCATTTATCTGCTTGCAATTTCTTGCTTTCAAACTGCTTGGTTGGCAGGAGCTGGGGCAGAGACCGGAGCTCACTCCGTCATGCAGGACTCACGAATTGAACTCTGACCTTACAGTTGTCGAGTTCAGCGTCTTGACCACTTAAACCACCTCAGCCCCTTAAACTGCTGTACTGCATCCAAAACTGCTATCCTTGTGAGTTCGGTCCTGACGGGGCTCCAAGTTGACCCAACCGTCTATCCTTCTAAGGTTGGTAAAATGAGTACCTAGCATGTTTGGGCCAACATGCTAATTAACTTGTGAACAGCCCAGAGCGTGCACTAATCACTATGGATGGTATATAAGTATAATTGCTATTTCTATGATTATGATTACCTCTGGCCATGGGAACATGGGATTTGCAGTCCAAAAAATCCAATCTGGCCTGCTATGGTAATAGAGTAGACCCCAGTGACTCAACACCGAGTGTCAGGTGGCAGTTAAATAAACTGACATACCCTGAGGACTTACAGTCTTGGATGGTGAAGTCCTCAGGGAAGGGTGATGGTCCCCAAGTGGATTAAATCCCACTTGAATCCATCTTGATGGAGAGCAGCAGCTTCATCCATCCTGGCCTGGGGTCGAGGAGGACTTTGTGTGCCAAAAGGGCTCAGGACCAGAAAGTGACTCAAGGAACAGGATCAGTGGTACTATGGGTGTCATGCTGTAATGTGGAAGGCAGATGAAAAGCCATTGCATTATATTCTCAGGACAGTCTTCATGGCTGATCGTCATGATGATTGCCAATATTCGGATTCAGATACTGAAGAAGAAGAAGAAGAAGAAGAAGAAGAAGAAGAAGAAGAAGAAGAAGAAGAAGAGTAATGGGTTCATCTTTCATGTCAGCTCTCCTTTAATTTGGATTCCTGCATTGAGCTGGTCTCAATGGCTTAAAAGGCCCCTTCCAACTCAGTTATTCTATGATGGTATGTTCTGGGTTTTTCCTAGAATCAATGAAGGCTCCATCAAGCAAAGCTAACAAGGATACAAGAAGGTTTCCTTTGGCTTAGCTTATCAGAGTTTCTGAAGGCTACGGTTGCTAGGGGGAATCTCTTTAAGGATGAGGCTAACCCCAACCTATTTGCTCATAACTCCTGGTCCTGGTGAAGCTCAGGTTTTCATCCTCATGTTTCTTTGTGTGCCGGAGGACCATCTCTGCCAACCCAGGTGCAGGGCATTGTTTGAGTGTATTGTCAAGACCTGCTTCTCCAAATGTCCTCTTATGACCCAACTGGCAAAGATGGTCCTCCTTCTCTGGCTGAGCCTCTTTGTCAACACACAAGGAAACTTTTCTCCCTCTCTCTCTCTTGTGTGTGTGCGCACACGTGCATGGGCCCAGCCTCAGGCTTTTTCTGAAATTTCCCCAGAGAGCACTAAGACAAGTACCTCTGGGCAGAATCTCTGGAGATGGAGTCAATGAAATAATATTGAGCTGAAGATGACACTTTATATTGGAAAATCCCAAAGCCAAGAGCCGAACTTCATCCCTGGAGGACTCTGGAAAGAAGGAGACAGAAGAAGGGGAGGAGAAATGGGCTGGTCAGCTCCATCTTGAAATCACAACTACGATGGGTACCTTCACCTCTGGAGATCTGGTCTATCTTTCTCCAGCAATCTTTTCTTCTTCTCTTTTGCTAATTCTTAATACTATCCTAAGACTGCGGTGGGCTTAGTGGTTAAGATGGCAATCTTGATGTCTGGATGGTCAGCAGGTTGGCAGTTCAAGACCTGAGTACTGCACGACGGAGTGAGCTCCTGTCTCCATCCCAGCTCCTGCCAAACTTTCAGTTCGAAAGCAAGAAATTGCAAGTGGATAAAGAGGGACCACTTCAGTGGGAAGGTAAACAGCGTTCCATACACTCCAGTGTCTAGGCATACCTACCACATGTCCATGGAAATGTCTGCTAATGCAGACAGCACTGGCTCTTTGGCTGTAAACAGATGAGCACTGAACCCTAGAGTTGGATATAACATTATGTTCTTCACATAATGCTCTTCCTGGATCTGAGTTGGCGCGCTTGAGGTTCACCTCCATTCAGACAATCTAGGCAGAACTCCCAGAACGGAGAATTATGGTTCAGTTTTCCAGTAACCCCACCACTCATGGAGGGAGACACAACACTTTTAAGCTTCCAACCATGCACCAGGAATCTGATGTGACCCAGTCCAGAACTGCCTCTACCCTCTTCCGCTCTATACTATGCAAAGTGGTGCAAATCTGAAGAGTGAAAACGAGGCAAAGTAAGCAGTGCCATCACTGGCACTGGAAAGTCAGTTCTTGGAGTAGGTACACAGGGTAATAACTTTTTAATAATAACTTAATTGATAATTTGCCCCCCCTGCCAAGCCACTCAAGGCACTTACACAAACAATTAAAATATGATTACAATAAATAAACAGCAATAATTAAAACATCATAAAACAGACACCAAGCCGAGCCAAAGCAAATATGAGAAACCAAAACAAAAAACAAGCATTGAAGAAGAACGAACAGGGGGTGGGGTGGGTGGGGGGAGATCTTCCTACAAATCCGTCTTCCAAATCTCCAGTTGGCATTATACCCAAGTTCTCCCGTGAAGGTTGTTTCTATATTTGCAAAGTTTTTGGCAGCCTTGCAGTCATTAGGAAAAGGCGCATTGTAAAACTACATAAATTAGCCCTGAGTATTACTGGATGTTATAACGCAGCACCCACTGTAATGGGAATAAATTCAAGGGTAAGAGAGGAAGAAACAGAAGGGGGGGTGACGGTTGGCATTCCACCGCAAAATCTCTCCCAGAGCACCATGTACCTGAAGGGCACAATGTAACAGAATATTCACCAACATTTCAATTACCGATGGGCAAGGATAAGAGACGGAATATTAAAAATATTTGTTTTTCATTCTTCTCCAAACACTGAGGGCAAGACATGTGGTTCTCTTTAACTTCACAACAGCACGGTGAGGTGGACCACTCTGAAAAGAGATGGCAGAATGTCAACCAGTCTTCTTCTTTTGTGTCTGGATCCAACTTTGGACTGCCAAATTGAAGCCACTTTCTTGGCTTTGTCATTGGCCAAACTTAAGTCCTCATAGGTACATGTTTCTGGTAGTGATTTGCAGACCAGCAAATGCGCTGGATTCTGTAGCTCTCCACACTCACACAGCGTGTTGTTGTCTGCCAGCAGCCCCCGCTTGAGCATGTTGGTCTTGCATTTAGGGACTCCAACCCTCAGCCTATTCAGGGTCCCCTAAGTGACATAGGGGAGGTTGAGTTCCCAGCCATATCCTCTTTAATGTAATTCCTTGTCCATCGAGCTCCTTTCTCTATCTTCAAATTTGATTTTTCTCTTGCGTACCCTCAAGAATGTTTGTTCTTTCCATGAAGCTCTTCCTGGATCTGAGTTGGTGGACTTGAGGCTCATCTCCATTCAGAGGATGTCTAGGGTCCTTCTTTTGCTTAGTTCTCTCAGCATCTGCTGCTACTTCTCTCCTTATTTTAGGTGGAACAATAACAGAAGAAGAACTTGTGTAGGTTTGAGGCATCCTGTCACTATACATATTGTTTCGTTAATAGGGAATGTCAACTAGTGAGACTAGTGATTGTAAG
The DNA here is from genome assembly GCA_030440675.1 of Furcifer pardalis. Taxonomy (NCBI): domain Eukaryota; kingdom Metazoa; phylum Chordata; class Lepidosauria; order Squamata; family Chamaeleonidae; genus Furcifer; species Furcifer pardalis. Next base: position 15,291,453 of record CP126900.1, on the reverse strand, counting down.
TCGAAAGTGTACCGCTTGAGGACGATGGTCTTTAGGGGAATGCTTGGTTGGGAACCAAGACTTCTCTAGTCACTACACTGCCCCAATTCTGTCTCTATTCCATCTTCACCTTCATATTCCTTGAGATCAATGTTAATTCCTGGGACAACTTGGCTATTCTCCACTGTCCTACGCTCCCTTCTTAGAAACAGTGCTTGGATAGATTCTCAACCTCTAAGTCCAGACTCTGATTTTGTGGTTGTTGATTCCCCCCCCCCCCCTTGAGAGCCATCTCCCGATCTCACAAAGAGAAGACAGTCCCCTGGGACACCTCTGAAAATGTAGCAACTTCAGTCAACTTTTATCGACTCTGAACAACAATTTGCAGCTCTACTTTCATCTCCTTGAGTTTTCCAAAGGGAAACATTTTGTCGCATGGAGATGACTCCTATCTAATAATGACCTGAACTCCCCTAAGAGTCTTGTTTAGATAGAGTTTGGGGAGTTGAGGAAGAAATCATCATTGTTCTGGGATCACTCCTTTTTCCGGACTCCGTCCCTCCAGCACAACCCTCCTACGACCACAATTGCTTCCCAAACAATGCTAACAGATTTCAAGGGGACTTTGCAGAAATGGGGCATGAACATAGGAAGTTGTTCTTCTTTTGAAACAGAATGTTGGCCCATCTAGCTCACAGTTGTCTACATTTGGAGGCCGGCGACTCTAGCTTTAGTGGCCAGCAAATCCACTCTGGGGTTGAATCTGAACTTTATAGGAGTTGTCCAAGATCTTGAAGCTTAACCCGCAAGTTTCAGCACCTTGGATAGCTCTGAGACTAAAAGCTTGGCAATTCACATCTAGACATTGTACAACAATTATACATTGTTATGACCATTACCTATGGCGGTAATGTATGTTGTAAGCCGCCCAGAGTCGGGTCTTCCCGATTGGGGTGGGATACTAAATACGAATAATAAATAAATAAAATAAATAGACAAAGAGCTGTAGGAATTGCTTTGGATTTCAGAGCCGTAACCCTGAAATGTTGACCCCATTTGAGCAAATATTGGCATGCTTATATGCCCAGGCTGAACTAGGCCTTTTCTCCAGGTGAGGACAATTTATGCATCTGTAAGATCTGGATCCTGCCAGTAGTACTCCCTGAAAGGAGAATTATGGGATTTAGAGTCCACAAATATCCAAAATACAGATCCTTATTAGTTACACAAACAGTACAACAGGTCATTTCTCCAGGTGAGCCACATTTAGGTGTCTGCAGGTATATGTCTGTTGGGTGGAACTACCAGAATGGAGAATTATGGAATGATAGAGATCAAAACATCTCATGTCCATTGTTTGCCCAATAGATCACAAATCCCAAAATCCCATGCCTAGTTACTGATCTCAGAACCAGTATGAGAATGGGCTTGTATTTCTCCAAGGCAAAATTTGATTGATTTGGCACCAGCGAAGCCAACTTTTCTCAGCCTAATATTCCGAGATCTAAAATTCACTTTCAAATGCAGAATATAAGTAGCCCCGGTCATATTCCTCTTTGGGGCTTATAAAAAGGAAAGACAAAGGTGCGGGAATTTATTTTATGACAAATCCTAAAGGGGAATTATGCAGAGTAATAAAATAAAGAAGAATTATAAATGAGGAAGAGGAATGGATAAAATATGGAATAAATTACCCGATGTGAGGAAGGCTTAACATTTGTAAAAACCAAAGACCTACATTAACAAAATTAGTCTCAGCAGCAGTCCCTTGTTAAATTTCAGAATGGAGGGTGAGATATAAGCTAACAAAATATGCACAAAACTTTACATTAAAGAATGGATGAGCCAAGAGAGAAATGCTACCAGATGAGGCATGTTATTTTAAACTGTCCGTACAGTTTCTTGGAAATCTAGCCAACACAGCACAGTAAAGATGGAGAATTTTGTCTGAGACTTGATGTGGGAATGAACACTCCTCACCTTGAGAATTCATGTATTTTTTGAGGGGGGGGGGATTGGAGAAATAAGGAACTCACAAAATAGATGCATGTTTTCAAATGTGCGGGGTTGAGGTGCATAGAATCAGGGGAAATTACTCACAAACATACTTTAGTCCAAAGAAGGAAATGCATGCATCTAATAAAACACATTTGGAAAAAGGTGTAAATGTACACACACATTTCAGCGTAATGAGCGCATGGAGAGACTTCTTGCAACGTGGTGTGAAATATGATGGGGAAGAAAATGCAGAGGTCTGGAGAAACTGGGAGATTTTCCATCTGTGGTTGCATGGACCTATAAAAAACTGACCAATGGGGTAACTCAATCTGAAAACAAATTATGAGCATCTTTCAATGTAAATAGAAGGCCATGTCTGGTCTCTCAAACTAGGGACAGAGAAGCCTTGCATGGAAATTCTCTGGATGGAAATTCTCACTGGGATGGTCAGGTTGAGACACGGCGTGAACGTCTCCCATGAACAGGCACCCTTTGTATCCCTACTAACAGATTGCATTCAGACTCAGACCAGGAGGGAAGGAAAAGAAGATAAATCTGAAACCACTACCTACATCATCTTCTAGGATGACCATCTCCATCAAATTCACCATTTAGGTCAGTGGTGAAAATTTCTGCATATGCAGGTAGGTGACCAACTAGCACAATACGAGTCAACAAAATCTGGAAACAATTGGGGAAGGTTAGGTAGTTCTGGGCTTGTGGGACTGTCAAGAAGTTACATCCTTGTCTTATCTCTTCTTTTTTTCTCAAAAATTCTTTTGATTTCAAATTCTTGAGCCCCCTCCTTGACAGCGTTTTGCCACAAACTTTAGTTCTGTCCAAGAGCTTCCCAACCAGCAAGGTCTGTATTCAATCCCTTCAATCTTTTCTCACACTTTATGCTTGAATCATTTCAACGATTCATGATCCATGCAGTTGAAAACCCAGGAGTAGTTTGCAACTTGAGGAGACCCGTTCAATCAATGGAACTTACAGAATCATCATCATCATCTTCTTCTCCTCCTCCTCCTCTTCTCCAACAGTTGGGTGTCAAGTAGATTCATCAAAACTAGAGGAGGCCTGTTCAATCAGTGGAACTAAGAGTCTTCTCCTTGTTCTCCTTATTCTTGTCCTCTTCCTCCTTGTCCACCACCACCACCACCCTGTTGGGTGTCAAGTAGATTCACCCAAACCCCACTCATTCAATGGGTCTACTCTAGCTGCAACCTATGGCCAGATCTCAGCATTAGAGTGACATTCAGAGAACACTGACATCAAGTGTCAAGTCGATTCACCCAAACCCCACTCATTCAGTGGGTCTACTCTGGCTGCAACCTATGGCCAGATCTCAGCATTAGAGTGACATTCAGAGAACACTGACGTCAAGTGTCAAGTAGATTCACCCAAACCCCATTCATTCAATGGGTCTACTCTGGCTGCAACCTATGGCCAGATCTCAGCATTAGAGTGACATTCAGAGAACACTGATGTCAAGTGTCAAGTAGATTCACCCAAACCCCATTCATTCAATGGGTCTACTCTGGCTGCAACCTATGGCCAGATCTCAGCATTAGAGTGACATTCAGCGAACACTGACGTCAAGTGTCAAGTAGATTCACCCAAACCCCACTCATACAATGGGTCTACTCTGGCTGCAACCTATCTCAGCATTAGAGTGACATTCAGGGAACACTGACAATTTGCTCTTCGCGTCACAGATTGGTAGCCTTTTCTGTGCTTCTGACAAAATTCCCTCTAAAAAAAACTTGGCCGAGAACGAGTGACTTTTTTCTTCTTCTTTGTGTTTTTGTTCCTCTCCACCAAATCGCCTCCAATTAAGGGCACTCTTTCGTAGAAATAAATTAATAAGGACAACCCTGCCCAATGGCTGCAGAAGGGCAATTTTAGGTTGATTAATAAAGTTTCCCCAGAGGGAAAAAGAAAGGGGGAGAGAGATGGAGACAGAGCAGAGAGAACTGTTTTATTTTGTTCCGGGATAATCTTTTTATTTCCCCCCCCCTTTTTTTTTTTTTGGAGAGGCGCTTTTGGCCGCAGGTGCCGGAGAGGGCGAGGGGGGAGAGAAAGGAGAGCGAGGGAAGCCCTCTATTTTGGCTGGTCCCTGTCTCTGGGTGTTGCCCACAGCGGTGGGGGAACTGGTCCTGAGCCTACAGTCCCAGCTGTCATTCTGAGCGATGAATTACATGCTATAGGAAGGTGTTGACAGGCGCAGCTGGACTGCAGGGAGTGATGAAAAGGGAACAAAATTCATTCTGAGTCCAGGCAGATCTGCTTGTTAGGAACACAAGAGGAAAGGGGAGAGACAGAGGAGCAGAAGCACTCCATCTCCTGGCCAAGGATGGGATGGCCAACACTTTCATCCCTGTATAGTCCACTCATGACCCCTTAGAGACGGCACTTCTCAGATCCCTACCAGCAAATCAGAGAGTAAACAAAATAAATCAAAACAAAAATAAGACCTTGTGGCACCTTAAAGACGAACTCCTGTATTTTAATGTTAGCCTTCGCCGATCAAATCCACTTTGTCAGACCTAAGAGTGAGACTTTGTGGCATTACCAGCAACACTCTCTAATTTCCTTATTTTCATCACTTCCATCTCTCTCACAGCCTCACAAGATCCCTCCACCAAGGATTGTCATGCCCTGCTACCGGATTCCTCCACTTCAGCATGAGAGCAAGACAATGAGCAATTTTCTTTTCCGCACGGCTGCCTTAATATGCACAAACCAACATGGGCATACTCCTGAACCGACACACATGCACACACAGAGGGAAGACACAAAAGACACCGTTGGCCATTGAAGAAACATGAGCAAGCTCCTGCGTACTTTGGATCCTCAAAAGTCCATGTTTTCAATATTTGTTGGCATAGTCTTGTTTGGATTTTGTTAGATTCAGTCTTTGTAGCTTGAAAAGGTGCTATCAGTATCCTGTCTACTTCTGGTGATTTATTTTTACCCAGTATTTTCAAAGCAGCTTTCACTTCATTTTCTAGAACAGTAGATTCTTCATAATAGGCTTCCTCTTCAGAGGAATCTGTCATCATTTTATCTCTTCTGTACAATTCTTCAGCTTCTACCTTCTCTTTATTTTCTCCTGGTCAGATAGAAGAAGAAGAAGAAGAAGAAGAAGAAGAAGAAGAAGAAGAAGAAGAAGAAGAAGAAGAAGAAGAAGAAGAAGAAGAAGAAGAAGAAGAAGAAGAAGAAGAAGAAGAAGAAGAAGAAGAAGAAGAAGAAGAAGAAGAAGAAGAACCCTAACAATAGCCATCTCTTTAAAACCCTGTCCTCTGTCATTTGTTTTCTTCTATTCCCCTTCTAGAGCGTTCCCAGCCTATCGTGTTGGGGGCAAAATGCTAATTATCTTGTGAATCGCCTAGAGACTGTACAAGGACTATGGAGTGGTATACAGTATAAGTGTAATTGCTATTGCCATCACTAGGGATCGCATGTTAACACATGCAGATGTGACAATACCACACTGCCAATTGGATTTGGCTCTGTGCTGATGTCACTGAGGGCAAACGAAGCTGGCTAGGAGTCAGGGCAAGGTTTTCTGGGTCAACTTAGCCAATTATTTAGCGGGCTAACAAGGTCACCAAGGGCCGTAAAAGCCCACCTAGGCAGACAAAAAAAAAACACATTTGGAACCAGTGACTCTTTCCTCCAGCTCAGCTCTGTAGAGGAAATTCAAATGATTAGGAATACAGGGGAGGGGGGATCACTTCCATTCCATGCCAGCAGTCCATGATATGTTTAAAAGCTACATTGGGAGTAGAAGCCTTCACAATAGTGTGGCTAATACCAATTAACTGGTGTGGTCCTTGCCATAGGAAATACAAAAGGGAAAAAAGTCATTCTCGGTGTAAATTTAATAAGTAAATATGTTTGAGGACAAAGGGTGTTCCTTTGGGACACTTCCAATGAAGACAGCTTTTAATTTTATTTATTTAATTATTTTGGAGGGGAGCAAAGGCATTCTTGGCATCTCTTAAAAGTTGGCAAGGAAAAAAAACCCAGGGTAAATACTTTGCATCGTTCTATACTTACTTGGCGATGTTCCCTTTCTTCTTTTCAGCTTTCATTCGGTGCTTGGAAGAAGGGGGAATGAGAACAGAACATTTTGTAACATTGGAAGGATTGTAAACAGGGTTTCCCCCCTTTTTCATTGTTTTTGAGCCATTGATTATTTATACAAGGACTGGCTTAGTGTTTAAGACGCTGAGCTTGACGACTGGAAGGTCGGGAGGTCAGCAGTTCAAGACCCAAGTACTCCACAATGGTGTTAGCTCTCGTCTCTGTCCCAGATCCTGGGTTGCCATTTTGCCTTGACTCCACAATAGGGGTAGGCATGTTGTCCCAACAGCTTCAAAGGGGTGGCCTTTTTGTTTCTTGAATGTCCTTGGAGGGGTGGGAGGCACATGAAATGGCACTGTGGGCCAGATGTGGCCCATGGGCCTTAGGTTGGTAACCCCTGGTCTTGGAAGAGGGACAGAGAAAAACTGGAGATTCTTGTGAAGAACATGAGATGTTCTGACAAGAATTCAAAGGGGTTTCTTGATCCTTCTGTCCTTTATTCTCCCAACGATGGCCAGCCAATGGTACTTCACCATCTGAGAAAAAGAATAAGACGAGGCCACCATCTGTTCCATGGAGAAACGTCATCTGGACTGGCATATAAACCTTTCTCAGTCACTGCTGAAGGAAGAACATCTTCTATAACATCCGGAACGCAGTAGGCTGGCTTCGGAGGCATAAGGACAGCTGAAATTTATCTCTTCATTTGAAATTGCCAGTGCAGTCTTGGAAGTCTTCTAGTTCCTTGCGTGTTTGGAGGCATTTGCATACCACCTTCCATCATATTTATCGCAAGATGGTTTACAATGCAAATTAAACCCAAACAGCCACAGGATCTACCACAAAGCAATTAACACCAATCAACAAAGAACACAATTGTGTATCAGCTGAAACAGAGAAGGTTTTCTGCACCGACAGCGCCGTGTGGAATTTCTACAAGGTCCGCGACCGTACAGTCAGATGGAACAGTGTCACGATCAGACAAAGTTGTGGCCGTTTTGTGCAATTTTGTGATGCACAAAAGAGGAGAATTCAGCATCTCGGGGAAGTTAGTTTCACCCACCCCACTTGAACGTACTTTCTTGTGCTTAAGGATCAAATTAGATTATCCAGTTAGTATGCTATTAAAAGTGATGCTCCCTCTGTAAGACAAACATGAAATAGCCTGGATCTGTTTGTTGCAAACTGGCTTGCTTTTGTTTCATCATTAGCCCCTGGGAGATAAACCCAGCTCCATTTGCCAATCTGATCGCTTGGGCATGGAGGTTTGAAGGAATGACATGTCTGAAGGGGAAATGATATAAGACTAGGAATATGCTTTTAATTTTGCCAAAATGCTGAAGGGGTAGATAAGGATAGAAACCTCAAAAGGTGAAAACAAGGATTGGATGAGTATAATGGAGAAATGTTCAATGATGTTACTGTGTAAACAAAATATGGAAATATAGCACGAAAATGATTATCGGCGACCACATTTCTCCTTTCCTGGATGAAATCCTGCACAAGAAAATTATCGAAGCTGTAACCCTATCAATGTACTTCTCATAAACAAGGGGTGGTCTTGGCTTACAGGTTATCTTTAACAGTTGGGTTGTGTGTGTAGACAACAGGAAAAAAATGGTGGCTGGGCAGGGGAAATCTCTTTTGTGCATGTATCTATTAAAAATGCATGCCAAATAGGGACTGCGGTGGCTCAAGAGGTTAAGACGCTGGACTTGACGACTGGAAGGTCGGAGTTCGATTCCTGAGCACTGCATGACGGAGTGAGCTCCCATCCCTATCCCAGCTCCTGCCAACCTAGCCGTTCGAAAGCAAGACATTGCAAGTAGATAAATAGGCACCACTTCAGTTGGAAGGTAAACAGCGTTCCGTGCACTCCAGTCTTTAGTCATGCCTGCCACGTGTCCATGGAAATGTCTGCAAACACAAACAGTGCTTGCTCTTTGGCTGTAAACAGAGATGAGAACTGAACCTGAGGGTTGGATACAATTGACTTTCGACCAAGGGCAACCTTTAATTTTACCTTATTAAAAATATTTCTGTTACCTGTCACCTAATTGGACTCAGGGGCAAGTGACAATAATTGCAAACACCCTGTGGGCCGGGAGAAAGCGGTGCAGGTTGTACCAACATCTCAAGATTTCTGATGGAGAGAATCCGTTTGGCCTGCCTCGGCACAACGGTGCTTGACTTATTGCATTATTTATGTTAATTTATTATTTAGTACCGTAATTTATATATCCTCTTCTTAAAGGAATAAATCCTTCCAAGGAGAAAAGTAAACTGTCTATATAAACCGGGGACTCAAATTACAACAGAACTAAATCTGCTTGCTTTCCCCTCAGCCAGGAGTGACTTAGCCCGAATACCTGCTTTGCTTTGCAAGAAGTGGGGTGCTGGATTAGTTCCCCAGGTCCAGTGACAGTGTGATTTGGGGCTGGGGTCGGTCAGCAGTCATACGGTAGCCTTGATATGGACCAAGGCCAGAAAGTGACCCATGGAACTGGACCTGTGGGACCGTTTTCACGCTGCGATGTGGAAAGGAGATAAAAGGCCACTGTATTATATTCTCAGAATAGTCTTCATGGCTGATCGCCATGATGATCCCCTATATTCAGAATCGGATAAGGCACAAGAAGAAGATGTGGACCCCACAGAAACATTATCCAAGTGAATGGGATCAAAGTGAAATTTCACTTCTAGAGCCTCACGAAGACATAGGAACTGGGGTGACTCCAATTTTTCACGGACAGTAGAACATCTCCAACTTTTAGTCCAGGGTTGTCCTCAAAGAGGTTCAGCACCGTGGAGAGCACCTATCAAGTTCAGACAAAACAAACCCTGGATGGATTCATCACCTTCTCAAATTCATAGTCCCAAATTCATAGGCTTCCAATGCCCCAAATTCTATGGGCATTTGGCCAGTAGAATCTGAGTGTCTGGAGGAAGTAGACCTTTTGTCTACAGTCAACAGTCCTCGACAAGTAGGAAAATCTGTACCCCTATACATTATCCATTTCTCACTTAATCTCCTGTTTTGGCCTTGGTCAGGCTGGCAGGATAGAACATGGTAGACCAGTGCTTCTCAACCTTGGGCCTCCGGGTGTTCTTGGACTTCAATTTCCAGAAGTCCAAGTTTTGTACACCTACTAATTGGAGCTGCTGGGAATTGAAATCCAAGAACACCTGGAAGCCCAAGGTTGAGAAACCCTCAGGTAGACAATAACAATCTGTAAGTCACATGTATCTTTGTTTTTGGGGGCTCCAGGCCATTTCTTGACCTCCAAAGACACACTGGGGGAAATGTCCACTGTTGGGAGATATTCTCCTTTTAAAAAAGGAACTGTTCTTCTTGTACCTACCTTTGCTCAACTACATAAAATCCACCACACTTTTAGGTCGTTGATTTTTTTGGATGGTGTCCTCAAATATAGCCTTTGGACTCGAGGGCAGCATTTCTCAAACTATGTTCCGTGGAACACTGGTGGACTTCAATTCCCAGAAGCCTCAGTCAGTAAATGGGCTGATCAGTGCTTTGGGAAATTGACTCAGTCTTCTGGGAATGGAGGTCCAAAAACCAAAGGCTGGGGAAATGCTGCTCTAGAACGGGGGAACTTTTCAAGCTGGGGCCCGGGTCATGCTCTCTCTGTCAGCTTCAAGGACCAGATGGCCATTTTGCCCTGCCTGCACAATTTAGGCAGCCATTTTGTCCCAGCAGCTTCAAGTGAGTGGCCATTTTGTTTCTCAAATGCCCTTGGGAGGGGTGGGGGCCCACATGAAATGATCCAGCCTGAGGGTCTTAGTTTGGGAACCCCTGCTCTAGAAGTTTGCCCACTCTTGGTCTACAACAGACTAAGCACTCACCGGACTCATCCTTAATACTGTGGCATCTCTAACATGACAGTTAATCTGACCCATCTTTCTTTAATATCACAAATGCCTCTTCATTGAATTATCCCTTTTTGGAATTTTCCTTTCATACTAAAAAGGTGGCTAGGAGGCAGGGCTTTCCGCTTGCGAGAATATTACGATCCCACCGTTTGCTATTCAGCTATTGTTTTCTCATTATACATGTGTTTATTTTTAAGTCGCTTGCGCAGGATTGGGAGTTTGTTTTAAATATTAAGTAGAGTTTTGTTTCGGTTTTTTCTGCTGAGAATGAAAAATGCAAAGTTTCCACCTGTAAGTGGCAAATCCAATCAAAGAAACAAAAATAAAATAAACACATACTGTGAACGAGCTAAACATCAAATAGGAAGGTAGCAGCCGCTCAGCAAAACTCCTTCGTAGACTTCCCCCTTGTTTTCTTTGAATGGGTGGATAAAATAAGAATCACTTTCTCTTCTCAAATGTGTGGGCAATTTAAAAAGCGGGATTTTATGCTGCGGTGTCATCACCACCCTATTGATGATACGGAGTATAATTAATTTAATAGGCAAATGATGGATTGAGCTCCCATCTCTGTCCCAGCTCTTGGGGACAAGAAAGGAGCCTCATTCGGGCGTCCCCTGAGCAGAGGTTCTTCCACAAAAATCCTTTCGACCCAGAATAATTTCTGACATGAAGTCGTAGTCATCGTAGTCGTCGTAGTCATCGTAGTCGTCGTAGTCGTCGTAGTCGTCGTAGTTGTAGTCGTCGTCGTCGTCGTCGTCGTCGTCGTCGTCGTCGTCGTTGTTAGCCCATGTAGACAGCCTCACAGTTAATATCAAAGAAAGTCAAAGAAAGAGATAGACCGAGTTAGAAGACAAAGAGTAAAAATAGTGGACGTGATGCTTAAGTTTATGCACTCACTCATATGTAATTCTTATTGCATGCCTATGTAAACCCAATAGCACTCTATGGAGATGACTTCTGCATAGACCAGTGATGGCAAACCTTGGCGCTCCAGGTGTTCATGAACTTCAGTTCCCAGAAGCCCTGATCAGCAGGAGTGCAGACTTGGGCTTCTGGGAATTGAAGTCCAAGAACACCTGGAGTGCCAAGGTTGGCCATCACTGGTATAGACTAGCACAGGACTGCCCTGCTAATAGCCAAAGGCAGCTCCCATGGTACAGGTGAAGGGGTTAAAACCATCCTTGGCCAAGTGAAAGCCCATGCCTCTAATAGCCATTTGCAGCTGCCAAAACTGGGCCAGGAGGAATTGCCATTAATCAGGAATTCAATTAAGTTGAATAGTCATTATTAATTTTATAGGCATTACGTCTAAAAGGAGCCGGAGCAAACGACGAAGTCCGGGTGCTGTTTCTTTAGTCAGTGCCCCCGGTCTGGATAACAGAAACCGCACCGTCTGGCCAGTGAAGATATTAATGTGACGCCTGAAGGTGCAAATGATAGTTTAAAAGGTGTTACTTAACAGTAGCATGCCTCCTCCATGCAGCCCCCGCTGCGCCTGTGCGCCTCCCAAAGAACGGTCCTTCTTGTTAGAATAAGTAATTAGAATGTAGAGACACTCACTTTGACACTTTAATAAAGTGCCGGGCGTCATCAATTCGATATTTAATAAGAATAAAATGAAACATTCATTGCATTTTGTACAGCATTATGTATGTATATATATTTGTATTGCACATACATGATGCTCTACAATTATTATTATTATATATATATAGGAAGCTTGGCAGGTCAGCAGTTCCAGACCCAAGTCCCGCACAATGGAATGAGTTCCTGTCGCCTATCCCAGGTACTGCCAACTGAGCAGTTCAAAAGCAAGAAATTGCAAGTTGATAAATAGGGACCATTTCAGTGGGAAGGTAAACAGCATTCCATGCACTACGGTGTTTAGTCATGACTGCCACATGTCCATGGAAACGTCTGCAGACACAGACAGTGTGGCTCTTTGGTTACAAACAGAGATGAGCACTGAACCCTAGAGCTGGATACAACTGGCTTTCAAGAAAGGGAGACCTTTATCTATCTATCTATCTATCTATCTATCTATCTATCTATCTATCTATCTATCTATCTATCTAGTTTCTATCTTTCCATCTTACCGTCCATCCATCTATCTATCTATCTATCTATCTATCTATCTATCTATCTATCTATCTAGTTTCTATCTTTCCATCTTTCCATCTTTCCATCCATCTATCTATCTATCTATCTATCTATCTATCTATCTATCTATCTATCTATCTATCTATCTATCTATCTATCTATCTATCTATCTAGTTTCTATCTTTCCATCTTTCCATCTTTCCATCTATCTATCTATCTATCTATCTATCTATCTATCTATCTATCTATCTATCTATCTATCTATCTATCTATCTATCCATCCATCCATCCATCCATCCATCCATCCATCCATCCATCCATCCATCTATCTATCTATCTATCTATCTATCTATCTATCTATCCATCCATCCATCCATCCATCCATCCATCCATCCATCCATCCATCCATCCATCCATCCATCCATCCATCCATCTATCTATTAAAAAGAAAGTCTTCAAATGTTTAGGAAACTAGAAAAATATTTTCCTTCCCATGGATGCTAGGAAAGACCCATATTAAATGATGTTGATGCAATTTTGACCCATCTGTTTCTTTTAGGATAGTTAAGCCTGGGGCGGGTCACGCTCCCTCAGACAGCATTGGGGGCCGGATGGCCATTTTGCCCTTCCTCCACCACATGGCATTTCTTGGTGTGGTGGAGGCAGTGGGGGAGGCACATGAAATGGTGCCGTGGACCACATCCAGCCCGCAGCCCACAGGTTGAGAATCCCTGTTTTAGGCCCTGGTCTAGGTGAATGAAATGTAGGTGTCCGTAAGGTATGAGACTGTGAACTCAAACTTCCAGAATTTTTCCTGAGGGATTTTTGGAGCATTCTGGGTGTTGAGCCCCAAAAGTCCACATGGCCCACCTCTGTAAGTCGAAGACTTTGAACTTTAAGTGAACTAAGGGTAAAAAGTTCCTCTCTTGTCCATACTGCTGTTTAGACTCTAGGAAGACCTCACCCTGGCTCTGCTGGCTGAAGGACGTTATATGGCTTTAGGGAGAGCCCCAGAGTACATTGAAACAGAACACATTTGAGTAAACAAAAGGCAGCAAGGAATGAACGCAAGGCACTCCAACCAAATCCCATTGGTTTAGGTGCCATAGAAACACAACCAGGAGGAAATAGATTCCCTTGGCATAGGAACAAAAGAACAAGTGACTCACATTTTGAAGCTGTTTCTAGAAATGTATGGCTTAGATGTGTGCATTGATGGTTTAGAGATAAACCCAGACCTCTCCACACAGAATGAAAGTGGGTAGACCTCGTGTATGTGGGAGAACAAAGTGGAGATACCAGGCTGTATGTCTTATTAAAGACATACAGCCTGTAAAAGATAGCAGCCCGAGCCGTGATGGCGAACCTTGGCACTCAAGGTCTTCTTGGACTTCAATTCCCAGAAGCCCAGGTCTCTGTGAATCCACACGCATGGGTTTACTGCGTGTACGCACAGCAAGCCTATTCTTGTGGATTCACAGAGACTTGGGCTTCTGGGAATTCTGGGAGTGCCAAGGTTCACCATCACTGAGCTAAAGGGTTGGACTGGGACCTAGAAGTCCAGATTCTAATCCCACCTAGTCATGATCTTGGATAACTCACTTGGCCTCACAAGCTGGTTATGAGAATAACCTGGGGAAGAAGAGAGCCATCTTGCATCCATGGGAGGAAAGGAAGGATATAACCATAACAGATACATCCCATAATACATTTATTTCAGGATTGGGGAAATGTGCGACTCTGTGTATGTTGTAAGGCTTCAGACCCCTCAACCTTGGCCACCACGAGGGGACCAGCCCTATCTTTATGCAATGGAGTCCATTGAGTTTGTTCTGGGTCTTAGTCTGAACTTAAACAGATACTATGAAGTGTTCAACTGTATTCTTGATGTAAGTTGAGCACCTTGGACAGAGTCTGTAAAGTTCGTACTAAAAATAATTAACTCTTGGAGGGCAGCAAGAAGGTTCACCTGCCAGTCAAGCTTACTTCTTTATGTAGACTAGGACGACAGAGTCTCCTGTCTTTTGCCTCAGGCAGCAAAATGGCTTGGGCTAGGAGGTTGGCTGTCCATCACAGACTACAAGATTTTCTGGACCACCATATCTTTGACAAGTTACTTCCTGGTGTCCTCCACCTACTTTCAAAAGTCTGTGTTTATGCGTAGCAAGTATAGCTAATAATCTCTAGTTTCTTTCAAAAATTACTCATTTGGGTTGCAAAAGTAACTTTCTCCAGTTTTTTCCAAGTTCTGGGCACATACAACAAAGAGACGTGATACCCTATTTTCCCCTTACATGTCAGAAGAAGAGGGAAGCAATTCCAGTCTAATAACGTAAAGCTGCAATGGCCGTTATAATTAATTTATACAAAAGGCATTATGAAATTACACCGAATGCATTCCAAATCCTCTCCAAGAAGTGGGTGAGACTCATTTTCCTGTTAAGTTATATTGGGTGTGCTAGAAAGAGTGGGGGCTGGGGGGGGGAAGGTATTTCAAACATTCCCTATAATTTTATATTCCTTCTAATATCTCTCCTGCTAATTTCATTACGCCACATAGTCGGCGCAAGTGATGTAATTATCGAAAAGTAATTTCGCAATAAATGGATTTAAATGTGTTTGAGCCCACTGTAAATTCATTCCCTTAGGCAAAAGGTGGATGGGAGAAGAGGGGAGAAGGGAACCGGGATGTTTCCAGATGAAAACTGAGTCCCTGTCAAGGTCCCGTGTTGGGGATCTGATTACATCAACTAATAACATCTGCTTTTGATGGTAACTGATCATCAAATCAACTTCCCACCTAAGTACCCCCTTTTGGTAAAGCATCCTTCTACACTACAATGGCCGGCCCAGATGCCTATTTTGCCCTGCCTGTACGAAGGGGGTGGCCATTTTGTCCCAACAGCTTCAAACGGGCAGCCAATTTGTTTCTCAAATGCCATAGGAGTGGGACAGCCACATGAAATAGAACTCTGGGCCAGATCTGGCCCACGGGCCTTAGGTTGGGAACCCCTGTTCTACCCAGTAAGTGCCAAGTTTGAAAAACCATTCTTCATTCATTCATTCATTCATTCATTTCGATTTATATGCCGCCCTACTTGGTGAAAACCAATTCTTATTTTGTATGGATCATTAACTGGCCATAAAAGGGGGGGGGGGATTCCAAAATTCTGAATAAAATCCAAAACTGTATTAACAGACTATTAAGGCAAATGAAAAACCAGAAAAAAACAGTTGGCTTCATGCTAAATATGGCAGGAGGGGACTTCCAGCTTTTGAGCTTGCTCGGTGAATTTCCTGCAGAATTGTTGGGTAAAATACTTAGCATGATTCTATTCTATTCTATTCTATGTTCGATTTATATCCCGCCCCAATCGCGAAGTGCGACTCTGGGCAGCTTACAAACGTATCAATACAATATCATACAATATAAAAACATTCAGTAAATAATAACCATCTATACAATAAAACATCATAAGACATACTAAATATCCATCAATACAAAAAAGACACAAATTCCGGTACAGAATCATATGGGGAGAATTATACTTAGTTTAAAAATTAGCTTAAAAATATCGACTACAATCTACCGGATACTAAAACAGATTTAAAATTTAAGGCTAAAAAATTAAAAGAGGTTAAAACAACGAGAGGCAAGAGGGTGGCTGTCAAATCAAATCAGCCACTTTAGTCCAGTTTCTTTAGTCCAGTTTGCAGGTTATGAAGTCCTAACCGAGTATACATTCCCCGCCACCGCCAGAAATCATCTTCAAAACAAGAAAAATGCCATTGGCGTGAATTTGTTAAAGGTAGATTCTCAGCTCGCCATGAAATGACCCACACACTAGGATCACGGAGTCATCTCCTGCGGCATGTATGAAATGAGACGGGCAGGACTTTTTTTTTAACACCGGGACTGCGATGGACTGCCACAGCCTTGAGGATATGGACAAGGTGTGCTTTATTTTATTTATTTATTTTTATTTATTTCTTCAACTTGCTATCCCGCCCCAATCGGGTAAAAACCCAACTCTGGGCGGCTTACATAAACAATTTTAAAAATACATAGCTGAAGACCACAAATCAATATACATTACCCTATTAACAGTTAAAAATGTGAATTAATACAATATTAAAAGTTGAGCTAAAAGAAATTAAACATTTCCAAGTTAAAAAATTACAAAAATTATTAAAAAACAGGACCAGGGTAAGGAGGTACGGGGTAAGGTAAGGAGGTACGGGGTAAGGCTTTCATAGCCAGTCCATCTGGCATGGCCTCTTCTACCTCCATAACTTAATCAGAGTTCCTCCTCCGCTCATTTTGCCCCTGGACCCAATATTTATTTATTTATTTATTTATTTATTTATTTAGATTTATTATCCCGCCCTAATCAGGCGAACCTGACTCTAGGTTTCCAGTGGCATTTCCAGTGGCATTTCCTCCACTGAGGGGACCATCACCTAAAGAGGCTCTTCTACCCATAGCCATTGGTCCCAATAGGGAGTCAGTTGATTTACCGTTGCCCAACGCTCGGCGTTGAGTTGCCGGCTGTACAGTCTACTCCATTACCATCACGGGAGGTCCACCTGGACAATACATCTCCTTTATCGCCAAGGAAACTAATCATTTGCCTTCATTTTCAACCTACTCCCAATGTGGAATTCCATCAAAATATAAACTTTCCTTCCACCAGAGGTTGGTTAAATGCTCCTCTCGCCAGTGAACATCCCAGCCAACGTGGCACTTCCGGAACGGCTTTGATTTGGGAGGCTTTGCGTTTCCGCAATGAAAAACCTGAAAAACGGTGCTTAGAAAAGGAAGGCTTTTATACGCTGCTGCTAATTTTGCTGAACATTGAGATATCGTCTCTAGCTTTCCCCTCCTACGCCACCTCTCATCTGCTTACTTTTTAATTTTGCAACCTTACACCAGGGCCCAAATGTGAAAGAAAAACCCACACAACTGCAAATGACAAGACTCTGTGCAAGTAAGCCCTCGGAGCATTTGCATAAAAATTGGTCGCAAAGAGCAATTAGCGCTTCATTAATAATCAATGAAGTGCCAATTTCCACCTTGCCCAAAAGCAAATTGCGAATTCAATTTGGCGAAGGAAGGCGAAGGAGCCTGCATGGCAAAATCCTCCATACATTTCCTTCTTACTCAAAGCGCAATCCTTCACGTGCGGAAAAGGAAGCCATGCTCCCTTATAGGCTAGGCCAGTGGTGACAAACCGATGGCACGCATGCCAGAAGGGGCATGCAGGTCTCTCTCAGTTAGCCCCTGTGCTGTTGCCCCAGCATGGAGTTTGCCCCGCCCCTCTGCCCAGCAGCCCAATGGGAGCGCATCCTCCCTCCACCAGCACTGAGTTTTCCTCACCTCTATGCCAGTCAAAAATTTTACTACCCCACCGTGATGTCATCACAGTGTGGGCGGAGCTAACATCATGATCTCATGATGTGGGCAGGGCCCAAAGAAAAAATGAAATAAAATAAAAATAAGCACACACACACACCTCAAACACAACACAAACCAATTAATAAATTAAATAAAAAAATTAAAATTACATTAAAATACACCCACCCCAAACATAAATCAACACAAACCCATCACTTACCTGTTAGTATAAGTGCCTGGGCAGCACCATGCTGCAAGATGGATATGGTCATTCTACCAGTTCTCTAGGATAATATGCCTTAATGTAAATGTAAAACAGGGGTACCTTCTTAAGGGTTCTCCAATTGGAACAGCAATTGGAACGGCACAGGTGTAGCTTATTGATGAGGTAACTCCAAGACTTTGCTTAAAAACCCCAAGCCAGGCCGCCAGGCCTTTTTAGGAACTGTGGTAGTACGTCAATATAGGTAAAGGTATTAAATACACATTAAAATGCACACAGACACACCACATCCAAAGGTGAGTCACTTACCCTGGGAAGCAGGCTATAGGGAGTCTCAGGCTAGCAGCTTCTCTTCCTCCTCCCCGCTTGGAGGCCATGCATACATGCCAAACACTGTAGGCATACATGCACACCAAGTGCTTGGCGACATGCGCAGTGGGGGAACCAGTGAAAAGGTAAGCCCCGAAGGTGGTTCCCCCCAAAAGCTGCTACCGGTTCTCCAGGACACTGTGAAAAGTTACTACTGGTTCTGGAGAACTGGTGAGAACCTGTTACATCCCATCTCTGCGTCTCTGCCCAGCAGCCCAATGGGAGCGCTTCCTCCCTCCACCAGCACTGAGTTCACTCCGCCCCTCTGCCCAGCAGCCCAATGGGAGCGGTTCCTCCCTCCTCCCAGCCCAGAGGAAGGAAGGATGGATGGAAGGAAGGATGGATGGAAGGAAGGATGGATGGAAGGAAGGATGGATGGAAGGAAGGATGGATGGAAGGAAGGATGGATGGAAGGAAGGATGGATGGATGGATGGAAGGAAGGAAGGAAGGAAGGAAGGAAGGAAGGAAGGAAGGAAGGAAGGAAGGAAGGAAGGAAGGAAGGAAGGAAGGATGGATGGATGGATGGAAGGAAGGAAGGAAGGATGGATGGATGGATGGAAGGAAGGAAAGATGGATGGATGGATGGATGGATGGATGGATGGATGGATGGATGGATGGATGGATGGATGGATGGATGGAAGGAAGGAAAGAAGGAAGGATGGATGGATGGATGGATGGATGGATGGAAGGAAGGAAGGAAGGAAGGACGGGAGAATGGAAGGATGGGTGGACGGATGGATAGATGGATGGATGGATGGATGGATGGAAGGAAGGAAGGAAGGAAGGAAGGAAGGAAGGAAGGAAGGATGGATGGATGGAAGGAAGGAACGAAGGAAGGATGGATGGATGGGTGGATGGTGTTAGGATATATGAGTAGGTTTGCAACGAGAGCAAACCAATGACTGTATCTTTAAGACTGTGCAGCTACCACAGCCAGGTGCAAGCATTGAGTGTTTGTGTCTAGCATAAATTGAGGCAACAGTCTTTGCCAGCCAGCCTGTTGTTCTCTGACTGCTTTGTTGCTGTGCTCACGTCCATCGGACCTTCATCGTTCTTGAGGATTGTCTGGTATGTCTACTTGCCATTTATTGCAAGATATTGGAACACATACCTCAGCCACATTGTGGTAACCTAACCAAGGACTGTTTTGGAACCGAGCTATTCCGTAGCTAGAATGAACTAGTGAATATCTTCGAAGCCGACCTTGAAACAACAGATAAAGGTTTGGACTGCTTGCATTGCTTTATCGAAGATAAGAGCTTAATTAGCTCACATAGACTATAAGGACTTGCTGCACCACTTGGTCTGACTTCAAGACAAGTGTTAACGTGCACTTTGTGCACAACCTTTGTAAATAGTGTAAATACATATTTCCTGCAACCCAAGCCGGAGTTTGTTTTTGTCTCCTGTATCTCAACAAACACTCTCAAACCTCAGGGTGTGGCAAAAGCCAGCCACCTTCCTGCACTCTGCTATATTTTACCATTTCAGATGGATGGATGGATGGATGGATGGATGGAAGGAAGGAAGGAAGGAAGGAAGGAAGGAAGGAAGGAAGGAAGGAAGGAAGGAAGGAAGGAAGGAAGGAAGGAAGGAAGGATGGATGGATGGATGGATGGATGGATGGATGGATGGATGGAAGGAAGAAGGACCTTTGTAAATGAAGCTGTGATGTCTCTTGATCGACTTTTGATCAAATGAAAAATTCCTGTATGTTTCAGAAACACCGATCATGACGAACAACAGTTCAGGCCCAGCAAGAGGGGTTGACAGGAGTCGGAGGTGAGGCTAGCCACTTTCGAGAGCATAACAATAAAATGCAAGTTAATAAATCTAGGCAGTGTTTCGGCAATTGACGAAGCAGGAGGAGAAGTTTGAAGGTGGAAAACACAAGCAAGATCGATCAGAGAGGACACAAATAACAGGAAACTATTGACACAAAAGTATTTTAAGCTTAATTGCCTCCACATGCACTTTCCGAGGGCAGCTCACCTTCTAATCGCCCCCTCGAGAGGATGGGGTTAATTGATGCAGCTGTTTACTCACAGCTCACGTGTTTGGGGAGCCGAGTCTCCTGGGGGAATCTGTTATTAAACTGAAGCGTTTAATGAAGCACGGAGGAGCAGAGTTCCTAATATTGAAGGAAATTAAATAAAAAAAGGAGGGGGATAATCAAACTTCGTTTCCAGTAGATCAGTGTGATCTTTGGCATCCGATGCTCCCTGCAAGAGGCCTGAAGACACCAGCGACAGAGGAGAGAAGGCGGTTCCTTCTTTCTTTCTGGTTAGTTTATCTGCGTCGAGAGGCATTTCTTTAACAAAACACATGCATGTTCTTCCCATGTTTTCCATGTACGCTGAGTGAAAGTTTCCCCCAGGTGCACAGAAAGAAAACAGGTTATACCCCTGAGTAAAAGGAGTCCGGCATTTTCTTCTTTTTTAAAAATAGCGACCAAGGTGCTAGTCCTTATGCATATAAAGGCAGGCAAACTGGACTCAAGTGCGGCACGGCAGAGCGAGTTCCTGTCTCTGTCCCGGTCCCTGCCAACCCAAGCAGTTCCAAAGCAAGAAATTGCAAGTACAGTAATACCTTGGATAACATTAGTATCGGATAACACTAAAATCGCATAACATTAAGCAATCCGGGGGGGGGGGGGAGAATTGCATCGGATAACATCCTATGGGATGCATCGGATAACAACCGCTAAAGCCTGTGTGGTTACAATGTATCTCTATGGATCCCATAGGATTTTTAACATGCATCGGATAACACTAAAAATCGGATAACACCAAGACTTGTGGAACCAGGTTTTAACGTTATCCGAGGTTTTACTGTAGATAAATAGGTGCCGCTTCAGCAGGAAAGGTAACAATGCCTGTCACGTGACCAAAGAAATGCCTGCCAACACAGACAGTGCTGGTTCTTTGGCTGTAAACACCATATCTTTCTGGCAAGGCTATTTTGCACTGCCTGCATGACGGGGGTGGCCGTTTTGTCCCTACAGCTTCACAGGCCATTGGAGGAGTGAGGGGCAAATGGAATGGCATAGTGGGCCAGATCTGGCCCCTTGGGCTTTGGTTGGGAACCCCTGCTTTAAGGTGTCAAGGGACGTTATTTTTAGACTGCAACAAACTTGAACTCAACTTCTTCTCCAAAAATGCCCATTTAATGCCTGTTCATTGAGATGTTTTCAATGGCCTAACACAAAAATTGACTCCTTCCATAATAAATAATATTTTAAATAACTGAGGACCTGCCCCCCCCCCCCCCGCCCCAGCTCTCCTTTGTGGCTTGGTCTTCTCCATCGCCCTTCTTGCTTCTGCTTTGCAAACTCCCTTCCTGACAAACCAAAGCAATTCTGATGGAAAATTCATTAGCTGGCATCACTTTCTTTCTTTCTTTCTTTCCCCCCCCTTTTCTCAGTTCCTTCCCTCCCGTTTTTCCCAGTCAGCTTCGCGCCTGATCTGTCAGCCTCTTCCATCCTGATTATCTGGAGACGCCAATTTCAAAGAGACATCTTAATAGTGATGTCAACGAATTAATTAGATGTGTTAATGAGCTAAAAGCAACCCAAATTAAATTAATGCAGTAATAAGCACAGACAGCAAAATTAGCTCCAATTTCTGTAAATGATTCTGAACTGTACACAACATCTTATCCTGCTAGAACATTACCATCCCCCAAAGCTAATCAAGAACTCCAGTGCAATTAACTGCTTAATTACAAAACACGCTCACACGCCGCTCAGAAGATCCAGCAATGAGGAGGGGGCGGGCTAGACCAGCACAGCAGTTGTGGAGAAGCCTACAAAAGGAAACCCATCCCAGTTCCTTCTCCCAGTATCACCAGTCAGCCTCCTCCCCACATCCCACCCCCCCAAAAAAGTGCAAAGGGAACAGTGACTGAAATGTAAGGGGAACATCTGCATAGAGACGTGAAACAAGTTTTGATGGTTTCTCCCGTGCTGGAGAAGACTCTTGAGAGTCCCCTGGACTGCAAGGAGATCAAATCAGTCAATCCTAAAGGAAATCAACCCTGACTGCTTCTTGGAAGGACAAATACTGAAGCTCAAGTACTTTAGCCACCAAATGAGAAGAGAGGACTCACCGGAGAAGGTCCTGATGCTGGGAAAGATCAAAGGCAAAAGGAGAAGGGGGATGGCTAGATGTCATCGTTGACACAGTTGGTGTAGATCTGGGTGGGCTATAGATGATGGCAGATGACAGGGAAGCCTGGCATGCGGTGATCCATGTGGTCGCAACGGGTCGGAATTGAGTGTTCAACTGAACAACCACCTCCAGTAGACACTCTTCATCTCCAAGCTGCACCCTTTCTTGTCCTCAGTAATATGCCAGATGATTGGAGACCTAGCCTGTAACTCAAGAAACACCACTGGTCTTCTTGGATCCCTTCCCTTGGAATACCTCCAATGTTTTCCCCGAAAGAGCTCCTTTCTCCCCAAATATGAGTCACCAAGGGTTTCATGGAAATGTTCCAAGGCAACCCATAGCAAACGTAGATTTGGGGGATGGTCCTTCTGTGAGTCAGAGTGAAGCAGTCCCCATGAGGTGGTCGATGCTTGGTAGCAGTAAAATGTTGGAGGGAAGTGGTTGGCCCTGGGTCTTCTGGTGGCTTCAGGTGTGGTGGAGATCTTTCTTCCATTGACGGGTTCAATTACCAGAGGGGATGCCAAGGGTACCTCAGGCGGAAAAGTGTCTCAAACAGCTCTGGATGAGGTTTCCAGGCTGGTCAGGGTTTCTTCTTCTTTGCTCCCTGGGCTTCTCTGCTCTCCTAATCAATTGGTCTTCTACCAATTGTCCACCCTATCCTACATCTCAAGCTGTCCAAGATCCCTGAGTTGGACAACACACCCTCTGAGACTCCTCTCAGATGGACCTAATCCCATAACTACCTTGTCATCCCAACCCAGACTTGTGAATGTTCCCTTCAAGTAGTAGTGAAATAACAGCTGGATACATTCTCCATTTACAGCCATTTACAGTCTGCTTCTGCAGATGTGTCCATGGACATGTGGCAGGCATCTTAGATACGGGAGTGAATTAATTAATTAAGCTGTTTACCTTCCCACCAAAGTGGCACCTATTTATCTACTTGCAATTTCTTGCTTTCGAACTGCTAGGTTGGCAGGAGCTGGGATAGATAACAGGATCTCACTCCGTCGTGGAGCACTCGGGTCTTGAACTGCTGACCTGCTGACCTTGCAGTCGTCTTAACCACTAAGCCACCACAGTCCAGAAGCAACCTACACCTCCCCATTTCTAGACTAGCAGACCAACTCCAGGGCCAATCTGCCAGCCCCACCATCCACGTTCCAAAACCCTCAAAAAGACAGCCATCATGATTTGACTTTCTCCAAGTTGTGAGTTTATTTAGCAAGCGAGGGATATCTGAGATAACAAGAAGGGTCAGGATCAACAGCAATAAGTGGAACCTCCTCCTTTCCCTCCCCCTTTCCCTCCCTTCCACCTTTTATTGCAATTAGTTCGGTCTGTTAATAAGCAAAGGATATTTTTAGTTAATTTCAGTTCCAGCTAATTGATTCAGAAGCGAAACCAGGCAACTGAGTTAATTGATCCATGCATCTTACACAGTAACGGCGAGGCACTCCCTTGGCAACCGTCACTGCCGGGACCCATAAAGAGAAGATGGAAACGTTGGTTGGGGAGACCATAAAAACACAACTGGGGATTGCAAGGAGGAGGAAGGAGGAGGGACGGGAAATCAGGAGAGGGAGGCTTTGAACTCATCTTGGAAGATGGGGAAACAACCCGGGTGGGCGGCGTTGTTTAGGAGCAAACAATGCGGTCTTGTTTGCTCCTAAACAATAACAGTGGGATTTCTGGATATTCCTGAGTACTAATATCTTAACCTTCCATTCTGGGAGTTCTTATAAACCGTTCCATGTGATACACCAGGATCAAAGGGCTAAATTGGAAGGGTTTGATCCTTGCTAGACCTAGCTTTGCTGAGACTTCCTGCTTTCCTTCTGAGTAAGACGTTTGAGCAGAGCAAAGACTCAAAACCATCCAATTTACTCCATTGTTCCAAAGTTGCAAACACATCACATGCAGGTACAGTAAAACCTCATATAACACTAAAACCTGGTTCCACAAGTCTTGGTGTTATACGATTTTTAGTGTTATCTGATGCATGTTAAAATCCTATGGGATCCATAGAGATACATTGCAACCACACAGGCTTTAGCGGTTGTTATCTGAAGCATCCCATAGGATCTTAATGTTATCTGATGCAATTCTTCCCCCCAGATTCCTTAATGTTATGCGATTTTAGTGTTATTTGATACTAATGTTATATGAGGTATTACTGTATTTGAAAACTGTCTGTATGGAAAGTCGATTTTTCCAGAATGGAGAATTATAGGATTTCTAGTTCAGAAAAAATCTGAAAATCCCCTCCAAACCAAACTAGCTGGCTTCTTTTTGCTTTGATGGATCTGTCTGTGTTTAGACTTCATGATTCTTCCAACCCATAGAGGTCTTATTGTAGCAATTGTGGCATCTTATAGATCAGTGATGGCGAACCTTGGCATCCAGATGTTCTTGAACTTCAATCCCCAGAAGCCCTGATCAACAGGACTTATGCTTCTGGGAATTAAAGTCCAAGAGCATCTGGGGACCCAAGGTTGAGAAACCCTATGACAGAAGTAGACAACCTGACGTTATCGGGGATTTTTTGGGACCAAAGTTTTTAATCTTTTCTTATGAATTCTTTCCTATGAATTCCTAAGGTTTTAAACATTATTATTTTTATTAGATTCAATCTGTGTTTTTAGCTATGCTGTAAGCCGCCCAGAGTCGGGTTTACCCGATTGGGGCGGGATAGCAAACGTGAATAAATAAATAAATAATAAATAAATATCATCTCTGGCTCCTCGCCATGTCAAAATTTAGGACTGCCCAGATGTGAAGTTCTAGCTCAGGGGTTCTCAACGTTTTCAAGCAGTGGGCCAGATAGTGAGCAGGCCAGACTGGTGGTTCCCCTTGCACAAACGCTGCCGTAAAATGCATCCATGGCTGTCATAAATTCGATGGCCATGGACTCATTTATGGTTATAGTAAACACATTTACGACAGCTGCTGACTCATTTATGGCTGTTGTAAATGCCGTAACTAAGTCTGCGGCCAATTCTAGTGGTGGCGGCGGCTGCTGGAGTGAGGTCAGGGGCCAGATTATTTGGTGCTGCAGGCTGGATCTGGCCCACAGGCCATAGATTGCAAACCCCTGCTCTAGCTGATACTGTTAGCAACAGGATAGGAGGGAGAATTGGTAAACGGCCTCCGAAAAGAGAAGCTTGGATTTGACAGTGTGGATAAGGAAAGACCTCCTTCACAGTTGGAATGTCTTCCCAGACTTGCTGTGTGACCTTGGGCAAAGAAAGGGGGGGAGGAAATCGCCTTTCTGGCTACAGTTCCATCATCTGTTAAACTGGGATTAATGCCTGGTTCATGCAGGATGGAGGGAAGGTTAAATCTTCTCTAATGTTTGCAAAGCGATTTTGAGAACCTTCTGTTAGCGGAGACTTTCAGATCATGAAATAAACGGTCTTAGCAGCAAAAGCAGAGGCAGGGGTTTGAGCATTTCACATGCTAAAAATACATTTTTCTGCCATTGTCTCAGGGAAATGGACCAGATGGCCACTTTCCTCTGCTGGTCCCGAAATAATAGTTATCTAGTGTGATGTGGCAAGTAGAGCAATGGACCAAAACGTAAGATGCCTGGGTTCGATTTCCCCACTCGGCCATGGAAACTCACGGAGGCTGTGGAACTGGTAAAGCAACTCCTTGGAAATCTCACTTACTTTGCAACCACTATTAGGTCAAAATTTGGGATCAAAATTGCTGGGAGAAACATCAACAATTTGAGATATGCAGATGATGCCACCCTAATGGCAGAAAGTGAGGAAGAATTTTTAAAAAGCTCCTGATTATGTTGAAAGAAGAAAGTGCAAAAGTTGGCTTGAGACTCAACATCAAGAAAACCAAGATCATGGCAACAGGCCCTATCAGTCCCTGGAAAATAGATGGAGAAGAAGTAGAAGCAGTGACAGATTTTACTTTCCTAGGATCTAAGCTCACTGCAGATGGAGATTGCAGCCATGAAATAAAAAGGCGACTGATTCTTGGGAGGCAAGAGATGAGAAACCTGGAGAACATAGTGAAAAGAAGAGACATCACCTTGAAAACAAAAATTCGTCTAGTCAAACCAATGGTATTTTCTGTGGCAATGTATGGTTGTGAGAGCTGGAAAGCTGAGCGCAGAAGAATAGACGCCTTTGAGATGTGGTGTTGGAGGAGAGTTTTGAGAGTCCCCTGGACAGCGAGGAGAACAAATAGGTCAATCTTAGAAAAAATCAACCCTGACTGCTCCCTTGAAGGTCAAATAGTAAAGATGAAGCTAAAGTACTTTGGACATCAAATGAGAAGAGAGGATTCGCTTGAGAAAGCCTTGATGCTGGGAAGGGTGGAGGGCAAAGGAAGAAGGGGGCGGCCAAAAATGAGATGGCTAGATGGTATCATAGACACAATGGGCACAAAGCTGAGTGAGTTGAGGGGGATGGTGGAGGACAGAAGTGCCTGGAGGACAGTGGTCCATGGGGTCGCAATGGGTCATAATCGACTGAACTGAACAACAAGGTTCAGTTCCAACTTGACAATACATTGAAATAAAAACCAAAATACGATTTCTCCTGTAATTTTTTGAGGGGCTGGCAGGAAGAAGGTCTAAAATTTGGCTTTGGTTTGGAGTTTCCTGTTATTCTAAAATCTCATACAACAACATGAGTGTTTGACACGCCGAGACAAAACTCAGCATGTTGATGGAATGGGAAAAGTTGGCCATTCTATGCCAGGAGTTGACCTTTGGGTGTTCCACTGCCATAACCTGCCGCAAGTCTCTTGTCTACACTTTAGGGCTGTGGTGCCTCAGTGCCATGGACCAGAAAATTAGTCTTATTATAGTAACCCTTAAAGTAACCCTTAAGTTCAGAAACCAATAACCTGGGTAGGGTGGATTGACGGCAAAACAGCCATGAGCGAAGAACAAACGAGAAAGATGAGAGAGACCATTTTCCAAAGAGGATGGCAATTTGAGACGTCGTTAGAACCTTCCCAAAATATGCATTTCTGGCCCGCCAACTATATCTTTTGCACCTTGCGCTCTCAATTAGCACAAGCAGACTTAGTGCAAATCTGTGCTCGTTTGCTCTCTTAGTTCTGGTGATGCATTTCCTCCACGGAAACGTCTGCAGATACAGGCAACTCTGGCTGTTTGGCTAGAAACCGAGATGAGCACTGAACCCTAGAGTCAGATACGACTGGTTTTTGAGCGATCTTTAATTTTTACCTTCCTCCTTCATCAACATTCAAAAGCGCCTTGTCAAAATTTGCACCCAGTGCTTGGAAAGGGTTGGGGAGGGGAGGCGGAAATAACGAAAGAGGGATTACTTGGTTGGAAGGACCTTCCAAATTAGCCCCATTTTGGAAAGCTGATCTTCAGTTCCTGTGTATATTGGTGAATTATTTACAGTGCTCTGGCAGGGCCCAATGAAATACAGTGTAATCTAGACCACAGCCAAGCACTCTCTGAAAACAGGGGCTGATAGATTCCAGTAATATAAGAGGACAATTGTGCTGAAGGGGGCTTCGCTCGGCACCGCTTAACCGTCTCCCCAAGACTCGGAGATTCACAAACCCTGCTTCCAGTAAGGCTTCCAGAGAGCCTGGTTACAAACCTTCAGGCAATGGGATCACAGACAAAGAAGAAATGGCATCCCCACAAAAAGTGTGAGCTGGTGCCCAGCAGTCTCCATTCCTTTCTCCCACTAGGCCAGTAGTTCCTAAAGTGGGGCCCAGGCCCCACAGCGGGGCTTCAATTCCCAGAAGCCTAAGTCAATCCATTGGCTGACCAGTGCTTTGGGGAATTGATGTAGGCTTCTGGGGATTGAAAACCAAAGGTTGGGAAAGGCTGCCCTAGACCAGTGATGGCGAACCTTTTAGAGACGAGTGCCTAAACATAGGGGCGGGGTGGACTCTGTGCTGGGGGGATGGAGGAAGCGCTCCCATTGGGTTGCTGGGCAGAGGGGTGGGGTAAACACTGTGCTGGGGGGATGGAGGAAGTGCTCCGATTGGGCTGCTGGGCAGAGGAGCGGGGCATACTCTGTGCTGGGGGGATGGAGGAAATGCTTCCATTTGGCTGCTGGGCAGAGGGGTGGGGCAAACTCTGTGCTGGGGGTATGGAGGAAGCACTCCCATTGGGCTGCTGGGCAGAGGGGTAGGGCACACTCTGTGCTGGGGGTATGGAGGAAGCACTCCCATTGGGTTGCTGGGCAGAGGGGTGGGGTAAACTCTGTGCTGGAGGGATGGAGGAAGCGCTCCAATTGGGCTGCTGGACAGAGGGGTGGGGGACACTCTGTGCTGGGGGGATGGAGGAAACACTCCCATTGGGCTGCTGGGCAGAGGGGCGGGGCACACTCTGTGCTGGGGCGATGGTGCATGTGCCAACAGAGAGGGCTCTGAGTGCCCACTCTGGCATGCGTGCCATAGGTTCGCCATCACTGCCCTAGACAGTTGGCATGAATGCTGGGTGTCTTGGTTACTGAAACGCATCTCTGAGGTTCAGGTCTGTTTTAAACCAAGTTCCTAGCTAGTGCTTTAAGAAAATAATAATAATAAGCTTCATATTTTCCAGTGCCTTTATTTGGATTTCATCTCAGTGTTAAGGACATTCGCCTTTCCTCTGCTGATGAGGAGAATACAAAGCAAGGGTTCCCGACCTTTTCAAGCCTGAAGCCGGGTCATGCTCTCTCGGTCAGCTTTGAGGGCCGGATGGCCATTTTGCCCTGCCTGCACGATGTGGGTGGCCATTTTCTCCCAACAGCTTCAAAGGGGGTGGCCATTTTGTTTCTCAGATGCCCTTGGAGGGGTGGGGCGGCCACATGAAATGGCACCAAGGGCCGAATCCAGCCCACAGGCTGGAACCCCTTACATAGAGCTTTGGTCTAGAGCCCATGGAACCATCCACCACTGGAATGCAGCTCTGAAATTGCATGCATCAGGAAGGGAGATAAACCATGAGAGAGAGAGAGAGAGACATGCACAAAGAGACTGTGCCTCTGTGCTATTCATCCAGCTTTGTTTTAAATGCCGAAGCCTCATCTTCATAATTGGATTACCTACCTTCATGCGTCCACATTTCTGGTCCAATTATTGTTTGGGGGAGAATGTAATGAACACATTCCATGCAAGAGATGGGTAATTATATTTCCGTCTAGTAAGAAACCCATTGCCATTTGAATGGAGAAATGCTCGGCACAAGGGCGGACGCCACACACACACACACACCACCCCCGAGTCTCCAAGACGGATCCTTCGGATGGATGAGAACAAAATGGAGGGGGTTCCAGTGAATTCTGGCCACATTTCATGTTGGGCGACCCAACCACCAGAAGGTCAAAACCACATCCCTCCAAACTCAACCCACCATGTCCACCGTGACTAAGACCAAAGGTGGGAAAACACAAGAATGATATGATGACGATGATAAATTTTATGGGGAAAAAAATTAATGATTTTTTTAAATTAAAAAAATCATGGCCATCATAATTGGGTTGAATTCATCAGCATCCTTTTTTAGGGCTCCACTGGTTATTTTATTTTCACATTTGTCAGAGCCAGCCACCCTTTGGCCGTTCCGAACCCCACCACGTCCTTCCCAAGCCCTGTCTTCCTGCCGTTCTTGGCTTGTCATGGGTTTTGAATCCCCTCTTTAACTTATGGAGCACAAAATAAACCCTCATTGCTCATCTAATCTCTTAGCAGCAGGGAAAACAACCACCCAGTGTTCTCTGATCTATGTAAACGGCAACGGAGGCTGAAATTCTTGATATTAATATCTCTCTCTTTCTCTCCCCCCACACTTCTTTTTGTTGTTTGTGTGTCAATGTTCTCCAGAATTTAATTAAGCAATGTTTTGAGAGCATATTATATATGTCTGAACAATTTCGCAGAGCCGACAATATGAGCTATTGACCTGGAGGAGAGCAGTTAACACTGGTAAATTCTACAAATGCAAATCTTTTTTTCCTTTGCTCGTGCCGTTTTCATCTGAAACCATTGACGCTTCCCTCTTGTTGCTTTGTTGTCAGCTGACAGGTTTTAATTAGGTAGATTCTCTTAATCTTGGTCAATGGGCTTTCTAGACGTTGCAGGCAAAATCCAAGCATTGACGTGGGCATAAATAACAAAGAGCCTGATGAACTGATGGGATGGGTTTTTCCAAAGGTTCGAGGTCAACGGACCATCAGCCGCTGAGACTTGATGGAATTGACTTGGGCCGGTGAAAGATGAGCCTTCTCTGAAAGAAAGACCTTCTCCCATCGCCCTGGTTAGAAAGACACCCTTGTTAAGGAAACACAAGTGGTCACCAAGGGTGATCCTATGAAAACCACTGGACGAATCTAATTACTCACATGAGAGGACTGTGGATAATATTCTTTCTTTATCCTGTGTTACACAGAAAGAGCCTCCTCAAAGATTGTGGTATTTTCCCAATCACAATTGGGCATACCTTGGGCAACGGTCATTTTGGTTTGCCGGCTGATCTTTCTCATGCTAGGTCATGCAAAAGGAACTGCAGAATCGGGGTTGCCATATGTCCCGGAAAAACGGGATTGTCCTAGATTCAAGGTCAGAAAAATTGTCCTGGCTAGTTCAATAAAAATCATATTAAAGTCCCAGATTTTTAAAGCTTTCTTGCAGCTGGGGCGAAGAGGCCATTGCGGCAATGGGCGATGGGACCCTCCACCACTGCCGGCATCCTGGACCCCACCCCAGGTACAAAAGGCCACTACGGCAGGACTTCCGCCGCCACCCTTGGACTTCCCTGAGGCCGGAGTGGAGAGGCCGTTGTATTATTGTATTGTTGTTTTATACTGTTTTGTAGGATGAATATGGTATAATTATTGTCTATATTGTAGGATGAATATGGTATAATTATTGTCTATATTGTATATTGTATTATTGTGTTTACTGTATAATATTTTGCAAGCCGCCCTGAGTTGGGTTTTCTGATTGGGTGGCATACAAGTGTGAGAATTAAATTAAATTAATTAAACTTACTGATTGTGTAGTATAACACACCATTAAAATACATTTGAACTCTCACCATCAAATGAGTGATTTCCTGCCACATTGGAGTTGGAGAATACCTGGAGACAAATCTTAACATCCTCGCTTCACACCACCGTGCAATAAGTGTGACCAGTGTATTTCCTGGAATTCAGGATGTTAAGAGTTGACCACGATGGGACTTCTCAGAAGACCAATAGATCATCTTACAGTAAGAATTAATTGTTGTAAATAAATTCATTTATGTATTGATATATTTAATGTGAAAGTGTTTTATAGCTGTCATTATATTATGCTTGTAGATAACCCACCTATTTTTGTCAAGTATACTTCTGTCCCAGCTTTGTGGGAGAGAATTATGGCAACTCTATGCGGAATGAACTCACCAAAAGGTGGCTTCATTTTGGCAGTTTCATGCCTGCCCTAGACACGGAAGAAGACCATGTGACCTTAGTCAAGATAGGTAGAAATAGCCCAAACTTTAATGGAGCTGTCCATAGTGCTGAAACTTATAGCACCATAGAGAAGGCTTACAAAACTTGAACTAAAATCCAGAGGGAATTCAGTGCCTTCCACCCATGAAATCAGAGTAGACAACCCTCCCTCAAAGATGGTATTGTGACTAGGGTAGATCAAGTCTCAATCGCTCATATCTAGGAGCTGTGGTGTTCCCTCGGATCCGTATATGACCGCACTTTATGTCTTCTTTTGCTGCTGGCCAATTTCCTGTCTTCTGGAAGAGGCATGGAGTAACCCACCTTAAACGTTTTGACCAAGATCCATTTGTAAGTCCCAGGTAGACTTCTTGAATCAATGGAATTGACCCCAAAGCCGATATACTGTTTGACAAAAACGATTCAACAACTCTAGCTTGACATAGCAATGGGGTTTAAGACACGTTGGCTTAACTCCAACAATAAGCCAACTAGAGTTACACCCATTGAATTAACTCATCGGTAAAGTCCACTGATTTGAATGGGCCTACTCTAACTGCAACTTGCTCTAGCCTAGGTAAGTTGCAGTTAGAGTAGGCCCATTTGAATCAGTAGAATGTATGGATGAAATACCCACTATTTCCATGGGCCATGTCTACACTTAACAACAGGGTTTTGGCATGTGATTTATTTGTCCCATTGAAAAGTGTATTGCAATACTCTTTTCCCTTCTTTCTATCCTGCCTTCCTCAATCTGACAGCAGGAAGTCTTTTGAGACGGTCTCCCACCCGTGCCCAGACCTACTTAGCTTCAGCAAGGTGGCTGCATGATAACCCAATGGACCATGTTGAGCTCTCTTCGAAGTCAAGTTTTGGAGTTCCCATCATGGAGATGATGAGTAGTGTCAATTCCACTTCTGCAAGACTCTAGAGCAGCCATGGCCAACCCTGGCACTCCAGGTGTTGTGGAACTTCAAGTCCCAGATCAACAGGAGTGCTGACTTGGACTTCTGGTAATTGCAGTCCACCTGGAGTGCCAAGGTTGGTCATCACTACTCTAGAGCAAGCAACATCCTTTTTTATCTTCTAACATTTCCTGAAAGAATTCGCTCACCTCCTCTTCAACCAGAGGTTCCCTTCCAGGATCTGCATCTTTTAAGAACAGTATTCGGTATTCACCAAGCCCTAGGTCAGGGGTGCACAAACTTTTTGGGCTGTGGGCCAGTCACATGGTTCAGCAGGCCAGTCACGTGGTTCGGGTTGGTCACATGTTTCCTCCCACCGGAAGCAGAAGTAAAACACGCCTTGCAATCTGTGTGGAACAGGAAGAGACAGATTTTAAGCTACCATTTTCTCTGCTTAAACCAGAGGTGCCCAAACTATGGCTTGTGAGCTGGATCCGGCCCCTGATGCCAATTCATCTGGCGTTTACACGGGCACATTTTACTTTTGTTTCCAGGAGCGACAAGGGTGGTGTGGCCCGGATGAATTGGCATCACAGGCTGCATCCGGCCCACTGGCCATCGTTTGGACACCCCTGCCCTAGATCAAGCAAGCCAAGACAAACTGCCGGCAGACAAGGCAAACAGGTGGCAGATTTGGCACATAATATTAAATAAAACCCAGTGAACCTTTGTCCCTTTTTATTGGGGGGGGGGGGAATTTAATTATATTTTTACCCACTGGAGGGAGCCGTTGGGTCGATCTCCCCTGGACCCCTAAATGACTGAACTGGGGCTTCTCAGGGGTGTGTCCTGTTTAACCTCACTTAACCTGTTCAGAGGTAGCTACTTAATCGTGCTTGTTACAAACTGTGAAAGAAAAAGGAGAATGGAAATAACGCTGGAACCTGGAAGCTCAAGAGAAGTATTCAGCGCAGACCTCAGAAGACCTCTGGGAGGAAATGCCCTAATATTTTGTATTATTGAACCATAACAACCATAACCTGCAACAGAATGTTGCCAGCCTGCTGCCCTACTTTCTAGTATTCTTGTCGGTAAGCCGTGACTTTCCCCCAAATACTCCATGGGTTTCCCCATTGCATTGCATTCTTTTTGTTGTTGTTTTGCACAAAAACAAATACAGTCAAACCTCGCATATTGAAAACAATTCGTTCTCCAAGGCTGCTCGCTATGCGTGTTTTTCGCTATGCGAGTTTGATAGATAGATAGATAGATAGATAGATAGATAGATAGATAGATAGATAGATAGATAGATAGATAGATAGATAGATAGATAGATAGATAGATAGATAGATAGATAGATAGATAGATAGATAGATAGATAGATAGATAGATAGATAGATAGATAGATAGATAGATAGATAGATAGATGGATGGATGGATGGAAACTAGATAGATAGATAGATAGATAGATAGATAGATAGATAGATAGATAGATAGATAGATAGATAGATAGATAGATAGATAGATAGATAGATGGATGGATGGATGGATGGATGGGTGGGTGGGTGGGTGTATGGGTGTATGGATGGATGGATGGATGGATGGATGGAAAGATGAAAAGATGGAAACTAGATAGATCAATAGATCGATAGAGATAGATGGATGGATGGATGGATGGATGGATGGATGGATGGATGGATGGATGGATGGATGGATGGATAGATAGATAGATAGATAGATAGATAGATAGATAGATAGATAGATAGATAGATAGATAGATAGATAGATAGATAGATAGATAGATAGATAGATAGATAGATAGATAGATAGATAGATAGATAGATAGATAGATAGATAGATGGATGGATGGATGGATGGAAACTAGATAGATAGATAGATAGATAGATAAGGTAAGACCACTATTTTAACAATTTCTTGTCTTTATAGGCTGTATTTCTATCATTGGACACAACATTGCCTGCACTATTCAAGCATCCTCTGTTTTTAAGGTTGTGTCTTCTGTTTTTATGGATAACGAAATTCTGCAGTACCACCACTAGGTGGCCCTAGACATGGAGGCACCACTGGGAAGGAGACAAATCCTTGGGCCAGGGGTTCCCAACCTACGGCCTGTGGGCTGGATCAGCCCATGATGCCACCCCATCCAGCCCATTGTCGCCTCCGTCACACCCAGAAGTGGAAGCGGGCACATTTACATCAGCCATAAAATGCACCCATGCTTGCACAAAAGCACCCACAGGTATCATAAATGCAGAAGTGGGCACATTTATGACAGTTGTAAATGCACCCACTTCCACTTCCAGGGCGCGTGATCTGGCCTGCTCAGCTGTCAGGGGGCACGGTCAGGCACTATGGGGGAATGGCCATTTTGCCCCAACAGCTTCAAAGGGATGGCCATTTTATTTCTCAAATACCCATGGAGGGGCGGGGGAGCACAATAAATGGTCCCATGGGCTGGATCCTGCCCATGGGCCTTGGGCTGGAAACCCCTGCTTTAAGGCATCAAATCAGGACTTCAAACTAATTTCAGCTTTAGCGTTAACCATTCTTTAACGGCACTCCAAAATTTGGGAGTTCTTGATATCAGTTTCTAAAGTCTAAATTAATTAAGGGCATCCCATTCCGATATTTTTGGACTCCCAGAATTCCTTGAGAAATAATCTGATGTGCTGGAGATTGCGACTGGGGAGAAGAAACCGGCATACTTGAGTCGGAGTTCAGATAGGTGTGGCG
Organism: Furcifer pardalis; assembly: GCA_030440675.1. Classification (NCBI taxonomy): domain Eukaryota; kingdom Metazoa; phylum Chordata; class Lepidosauria; order Squamata; family Chamaeleonidae; genus Furcifer; species Furcifer pardalis. Next base: position 15,256,143 of record CP126900.1, on the reverse strand, counting down.
GCCACTTCTCTGTGGAATCTGGCAGCACCTTTTGATATGGGTTGTCTTAAACTTCTTCTGGAGGGACAAAGAAGACGTGGCTTAGTTGACGTGGAACCCCATGGCTTAGAAGACTGATTCAAAATGGAGTTGTTTCCCACTAGGCATCATCCTCCATGCCAACAGTCATGAATCTGTCAAGGCCATGGGGAAAATCTCTTCAACTTTTAAATAGAAGTCTCCAAACCATAGTTTTAAATCTGCCCTTTCAAAACACTTCAGCTTATTTATTTATTTTTTTAAACAATCCTTCCAGAAGCCACTGGAAAGTTCTGTATGGCACCCGACCTTCGATGGCTTCAGAGTCCTTTAAGAAAAAGGGGAGCGCCATCTGTCGGCTGTCTTTCTGAATCAAGCTAAATATCTCCTTCTCCATCCCAGAATGAGAGTCCATATAAGCAAATCAAAGTTTCAGTTGCCCAAGGATACTGTCTGGTCAGATTACCCTGCTACGGTAATAGAGTAGGACCCATGATGGCGAACCTCGGCAATCCAGGTGTTCTTGGACTTCAATTCCCAGAAGCCCAAGTCTCTGTGAATCTACACGAATGGGTTTACTGCATGTACGCACAGTAAACCCATTTGTGTGGCTTCACAGAGACTTGGGCTTCTGGGAATTGAAGTCCAAGAACACCTGGAGTGCCAAGGTTCACCATCACTGGAGTAGACCCTACTGCCAGTGACTCAACGCTGAGTGTCAGGCAGAGGTTAACTAACCTGACCACCTTGAGAACTTACGGCGTTGGGTGGCCAAGTCCATAGGGAAGGGTGATGGTCCCCAAGTGGATTAGATCCCATATGAATCCATCATGATGGAGGGCAGCAGCTTCATCCATCCTGGCCTGGGGCTGTTGAGGGCTCTGAAGGTCAAAAGGGCTCAGGACCAGAACTTGGCAGAACTGGATCCGTGGTACAGGGGTCAATGCTGCAATGCAGAAGGCAGATGAAAGGCCAGTGCACTATATTTTCAGGACCATCTTCATGGCTGATCGCCATGAGGAAAGGCTATATTCAGATTCGGATCTGGAAGAAGAAGAAGAAGAAGAAGAAGAAGAAGAAGAAGAAGAAGAAGAAGAAGAAGAAGAAGAAGAAGAAGAAGAAGAAGAAGAAGAAGAAGAAGAAGAAGAAGAAGAAGAAGAAGAAGAAGAAGAAGAAGAAGAAGAAGAAGAAGAAGAAGAAGCATTTACAACTTGTCTGTGTTCTTGCTTTCTCCAAGTGGTCGCATCCAAGGCTGTTCCTGTGGTCCTCACGCCTCCCTGGTCCCTTTTTTTGGCTCCCAAAAGGAGAATGGAAAGTTCTGGATGGCCTTCAAGAGTTGTGACTCATCTGTTAAATTGGTCGCAGGGCTTCCCACGTAATTTAACCCCCCAAAATAGCCATGTTTGGAAGTTGCTAAGCCTGTGTCAACAAAATCAACAAGGAGTCTTACAGCACCCTCAAAGTTGTCTGAGGAAGAGGACTTGATCCATGAAAGCCCACCTTAAAATACAGCATCTAGGTTTGAAGGTGCCAAAGTATTTTTTTTTGTCTTCTCAATTTTTTAAGTTCTATTTTGTTCCTTGTCTTAATCTTTGCTACTTTTCCTTCTGTTGAAGGTTCTTCTTGGCTTCCAAAAGCCTGGACAGCCAAGATGCTTTAAAATTCATCATGCCAGTAAAAGGACGATAAGCTTTGTAGTCCAGAAAATTATTTTCCCAAGATCTAGTGGGTTTTTTTTTAATGTGTGTGTATTTTTAAATTACCATATTTGCTGGTGTATAAGTCCCACTCCCCCCTTTTAAAATACACTGGAAAAATGGAGTGCATCTTTTACTGTATATAGTGGCCTATAGTGAGCTATTTGGGAGTGCGGTGGCTCAAGTGGTAAAGACGCTGAACTCGCTGACTGGAAGGTCAGAGTTCGATTCCCGGGTACTGCATGATGGAGTGAGCTCTGCCCCAGCTCCTGCCGACCTAGCCGTTCGAAAGCAAGAAATTACAAGTAGATAAATAGGGAACACTTTGGTGGGAAGGTAAACGGCGTTCTGTGCAATCCGGTGATGAGGCATGCCTGCCATATGTCCATGGAAACATCTGCAGACGCACACAGCGCTGGCTCTTTGGCTAGAAACCGAGATGAGCACTGAACCCTAGAGTCAGATATGACTGGCTTCTGAGCAAGGGCGACCTTTACCTTGACCTTTCGTGGGATATTTTGGTAATAACAGGGTGCATCTTATAGGTCAGAAAATATGGTATGGCAAACCTTGGCACTCCAGATGTTCTTGAACTTCAATTCCCAGAAGTCCTGATCAGCAGGAGTCCTGACTTGGGCTTCTGGGAGTTGAAATCCAAGAACACCTGGAGTGCCAAGTTTGGCCATCATAGGTATCTCGCCCAAACAAGGCAATATTTCCCATTTTGGTTCCTCCATCTTTCTCCAAGTCTTGATCCTGAATAAGCCTTGTTTTGGTGGATTTCATGTGAATCCTGGCCTGTTCAAAAGCTACCCTCCAAATCCTGAGTACAACATGGTTTGCCTCCAGCCAGATATTTGTAGATTAAATATTCTCCCCCATTGCATTAAACCCCCCCAAAAAAAACCAACCCTACTTTCCTCTTCAAATCATGAGCAAAACTCTACCACCCGCCTTCCTCCTCCTCTTCCGCAGAAGGGGCTGCGCCCGTCTCATTATTTAATGTCTGCAAATGCGCTTTGAAGATGTAAAGTACTCCTTTCAACGCTAAATATTATTATTAACCACAAAGAAAGGAATGAAATGAGGCAGGCCTCGAGTTCAAACGCGGGACTCTCCCTTTAAAGCGTGTGAAGAGGAGGGTGGCGCGCGCTTGTGAAGTTTACGCGATTCCCAACGACAGAACCAATTACCCCCTGGAGTAGCTTGCGCTCGGTGAATTAAAATTAATTGAAAGCTATGCGCGGGGGGGGGGGAGGAAGGTGTGAGCTAAATTTAGCTGCAAGTTTAAGAGGGTTCTTGAAATTGGGGATAATGGAACCCCTTTGTCGACATTTTTTTTGGGGGGCCTTCTCTTTGAGAACAATTGCTCCCCTATAATGCACACCTTTGTGTCTTCTCAACTTAGAAAACCATAGACAGGGTCAACATAAATCAGGACTGACTTGGAAGTGGGCAAGAATCAAATCCAGACGGGTCCATTCCAGCTGCCTCATTGGGTTTTTTTAGGTCCCCAAGAGCTGGGGCAGAGACAGGCACTCAATCTGTTATGCAGTAACCGGGTCTCGAACTGCCAACTTGCCAGCCTTCCAGCTAACAAGGTGAGCTTCTTAACCACTGAGCCACAACAGCCCTTACAATTTCTAGTAGAAGAGCATCATCTAGGTTCAAAAGCCAGTCATATTCAACTCTAGAGTTCAGTGCTCATCACTGTATATAGCCAAAGATCCAGTGCTGTCTGCCTATGCAGACATTTCAGTGGACCTGTAGCAGGGACGCCTAGAAGCCGGAGTGCACGGAACGCTGTTACCTTACCACCAAAGTGGTAACTATTTATCTACTTGCAAGTTCTTGCTTTCAAACAGCTAGTTTGGCAGGAGCTGGGACAGAGACGGGAGCTCACTCGGGAGCAGGACTTGGGTATCGAACTCCAACCTTTCAGTATTCAAGTTCAGAGTCTTAATCAATTGAGTACTGAAATTGATGTATTAAAAATTTGTTGTGCTGTGTTGTTTTGCTGATTGTAAGCCGCCCGGTGAGTGGGCGGCGATATAAATCTAAATAAATAAATAAATAAATAAATCCTTATTTGCTCTGGCAGGTTGTCCAGGGAGTAAGAAGATTGCTGAACTAGATGGGCCTTGACCCTAGCTAGTCTAACACGGATCTTCTTCTGATGTTATGAATTAGAATTCCTTTTATCCCCACAGAGGGAGTGAGAAAGAGAGAAAGAAAGAGAGAGGTCTCTACTTGCAATTTCTTGCTTTTGAAGGGCTAGGTTGGCTGGAGCTGGGACAGAGACGGGAGCTCACTCCGTCATGCAGTACTCAGGAATCGAACTCTGACCTTCCAGTCATTGCCGGAATTTCTTAAGGATCCCATTTGATTCAATGACGCTTCCTTCTGTGTACTGGAAGCCTCACTCATGGAAATTGAATTAATAGTCCCTTCTTTCGCTATTTTCGGCATCATGGTGTAACATCCCAAATTCTGGACCTCCTTCCCCTCTTCTTGCTACAGTGGTTTGCAAAGGCGATGGGCGGTGAAAACGCTGGAAGAGCCATTCCCAAACCTGGGGACAGAAATAATCTTTCAGAAAAACAAAGTGCCCTGTCTCAGCCTGGCAGATTATACTGTGACGGGGAGAAATTAGTCATAAGATGAATCTACGGGTTCTTAGCCTGCTTCATTTCCATAAATTAAACATACAAATGGTCACATTTGACTCAAGGTTGCGGGTGAGGGAAATGCCCGGTGTGTGAGGAGTCTGTCCAGGCATTTGTGTAGGCCTGCACAAGAAGGTTGTTGGAAATCTGCACAAATCCTCCTCACTTTTCATCTTTAGGCATTTGCTCCTTTCCACGTGCTTTAATAACCCAGACCCAGGCAGTTTCTTATGTCTTTAGACCCCTGTGTTGGCGGCTCTAAACTTATTTCGGAATATACTTGCCTTTAAAAGTTGAAATGACGTGAAAGAATCCACAGCAGGTCGGTGGAACGTGGTCTTTGCCATGCTTGGAACAGATGGATCAACTGAGGTCGGGGGGGGGGGAATCAAAGTGTAACATGAGGCTATTGTGGGTTTTGTGAGTGTCGTTGAACAACTGTGGAGCCCTGTTTGAGAGTGAGATGCCGTCCCTTCAAAAGTGGCAGGCTGGTTTCCATTTGGAGAGGTTGGAAGACACTCAATGGTTGAGTTGTGGGTTTCTTGTATGGGATTCAATTACCCTTAGGGCTCCTACTAACTCTTCAGTTCTTGTTCTTGTTCTTGTTCTTGTTCTTGTTCTTGTTCTTGTTCTTGTTCTTGTTCTTGTTCTTGTTCTTGTTCTTGTTCTTGTTCTTGTTCTTGTTCTTGTTCTTGTTCTTGTTCTTGTTCTTGTTCTTGTTCTTGTTCTTGTTCTTGTTCTTGTTCTTGTTCTTGTTCTTGTTCTTGTTCTTGTTCTTGTTCTTGTTCTTGTTCTTGTTCTTGTTCTTGTTCTTGTTCTTGTTCTTGTTCTTGTTCTTGTTCTTGTTCTTGTTCTTGTTCTTGTTCTTGTTCTTGTTCTTGTTCTTGTTCTTGTTCTTGTTCTTGTTCTTGTTCTTGTTCTTGTTCTTGTTCTTGTTCTTGTTCTTGTTCTTGTTCTTGTTCTTGTTCTTGTTCTTGTTCTTGTTCTTGTTCTGGTTGACAATTGTATAAATCTGACCAATGCAGATAGCTTAAGAACTTATTTCACTTCGTTTCTGAGAAGAATGGGCCATTATTTGTGCATTTCTCCCCATATCCAATGGAAAGAACTTGATTTTTAAAGAAGGAAATAAGTTTGGAAGCAAAACCTAGAGATTGTCGTTCTTTGCTTGCTGTCGCGTGCATTTGTATCACGAGAACTACAGTCTAGTTCACTGTCTGTCGTTCAGCAATTCTACCCTTCCCTCCTACCCTGCCCAGAATTGGCCATCATTTCTCCATCTCCGCTTTCTTTTCCACTTGGGAGGCCCATATATTCACAGCTTCCTCCTCAGCTGCCTTCTGTCCCACTTTCCAGATGAGGGGGGATAGAGTGATTTCCCCTCCTCTTCGCCCAAGGCCCTCCCAGAGACGTGTGCGAATTCTGCCACCAACAGGTGTAAGGGGCACCACTGAACATATGCCATCGTGATCGGCACGGCGTGCGGCGGAGGCAACTTCCCCGAGGGTCTCCCAGGGACCTCTCAGCTGGGACCTGGCACCATTCACAGATACCATCTGGCTCTGATACGCCTGGCACCGGCTCCACCATTATCCGGATCGATCGGGCAAGCTAACAGATGCCCCCTTTTATTGCAATAGTCAGACAGTGTGCACACACACACACACACACACACACACACACACACACACACAGACACACACATGTGCCTTCTTTCACTTCGTGGCTTCCCGACGGCTTTTCCGAACATCAAGAGAGGCTGGGGAAAAACCCCTTAGTTTGGAAAAGATGCTCTTTAGGACTACAAATCCCAGTCTCCTCAAGATTCAGAATTCTGGCAAATCCTGAGAGGCAGTGCTCCAAAAAGAAGAGAGAAACATTCCCAAGTTACTAAAGGTCAAGGTCTCCCTTGCTCAAAAGCCAGCCGTACCTGACTCTAGGGTCCAGTGCTCATCTCCGTTTACAGCCAAAGAGCCAGCACTGTCTACATCTGCAGACATTTCCATGGTTACGTGGCAGGCATGGCTAGACACCAGAGTGCATGGAACACTGTTTACCTTCCCACCCAAGTGGTCCCAATTTATCTACATGTAATTTCTTGCTTTTGAACTACTAGCTTGGCAGGAGCTGGGACGGAGACAGGAGCTCACTCCATCATTCAGCACTCGGGTCTCAAACTGCTGGTCTGCCATCTCCCTGTCATCAAGATCAGCATCTTAACCACTAAGCTACCGCAGGCCCTTAAATTACTAAAACAATCCGTTAAATTTTTTTTAAAAAGAAAATCCCACAAGGTACATTTTGTGCATGGAGGATCTAAAAAGTGTGTCTTTGGTACACAACAAAAGTTATGGCTTATTTGCCAAATGCCAGTTTAACATTATGTTTTGGTTGCATCTTAAATGGTGTTCGCTTGCCTGCTGTTTGCTCGTTGCTGTACCCGAGCCACAACACTTTATCCGGCTGCGGATGCTGTTCTAGTATGCAGGAGATGACTGCTAGAAACTTTTATTTTACGGTATACTTGGCTGTTGCTTTGCCTAAATTTACAGCTGGGTTAAAGTGGGTGAATTTCAAGCACAATCTCCAGGAGGTAAGGCAGCGCATGAAGAGAAATTGTCTACTGGTACAGTTAGTTCATCATCAGAAACGGAGCTCCGGAATATCAGAAAACAAAATCAACAAGGAGTCTTACCCCTGAATTTGCTGTATATAAACCATGCCTGTAAGTTTCACTCCTTGCCTGAAGAAGTGGACTTCATCCACGAAAGCTTACAATAAAAATACAGCAGTGGATGAAGTCCACTTCTTCAGGCAAAGAGTGAAACTTACAGGCATGGTTTATATGCAGCAAAATCTGGGGTCAAAGGCAGTGATGGGATGTTACCGGTTCGGACCGGTTCGCCTGAACCAGTAGCACGCCATCGAGAGGGGTCGCCGGGGTGGTGGTGGTAAAAATGTTTTGACACATGTGCACTAAAAAAAAGAACTGCGCATGCGTCAAATGGAGGTTTGACACATGTGCAGACATTTATTATTATTATTTTTAAAAAATTTGCTCTGCCCACAACGTCACATCGGCTACGCCCACTACATCGCTAACGTCACGGTGGGGTAGTGAAGATTTTCACAACCCACCACTGGTCAAAGATGTATATAAACCATGCCTGTCTCACTCTTTGTCTGAAGAAGTGGACTTGATCCACGAAAGCTTACAATAAAAATACAGCAGTTAGTCTTTAAAGTGCTACAGTGTTTCTTTATTTTGTTTTCTGATATGCCTGAACCAGAGAATAACATGGCTACTATTCCCCAAAAAAAGCTCTGAAAAAAGACATCTGATAGGCCTAACACAGGGGTTCCCAGCTTCAGGCCCCTGGGCCATATCTGGCCCATGGCAGCATTTCATGTGGCGCTCCACCCCTCCAAGGGCATTCAAGAAACAAAATGGCCACTCCCTTAGAAGCTGTTGGGACAAAATAGCCACCTACATCATGCAGGCAGGGCAAAATGGCCATCCGGCCCTCGAAGCTAAGTGAGAGAGTGTGACCCAACCTCCGGCTTGAAAAGTTTGGGAAGCCCTGGCCTAGCATAAGCTTGCCTCTGTCTGCTTTTACGAGGATTTCCTTTTGTGATCAGTCATTAGGAGCAGAGTTAGGACGTAATTCATTAGGTAATTACCTTTGGGTAACAACCAATCAATCCTAAGTGGCAAGAGAAGTATTCTTTGGCTTCGGCTGTTTTTACAAATATTCCCATGATGCAATATCAAAGGTAGCCACTAGGGGGAAGCAGAGAGCATTTCTTTGCATAGTGCAATATTTAAATAACACATTTCACTGCAAATTACTCCATCAACCAGCACAACAAGAACGAACGCACCCACCTGTGCAACAAGAAATCACACCACGAGTTCCTTTGAAAACTGGAGCTCTCAACTGGAGGCAAGTGCAAGTGTTCACGGCAAGTTTGACGGCGATTTTGAGGAACTGTGTGCCAGAAGGGAAAAAATGTTACAGCAGGAAATACACATTTCCTGTAATGTGTGATTTGACCTTTAAAGGCTCAAAAGCCAGGGTTCAGTGCTCATCAATGTTTCATAGCCAAAGAGCCAGTGCTGTCTGCATCTGCAGGTGTTTCCGTGGTCACGTGGCAGGCATGACTAGACTGTTACTAGCTTCTTTTATAGTCAGCTTTACCGGGTGGCTGGAATGGTCCGATCAGTTCCTTTAATAGGAATTTAATGGTCCCCACCAGCTAAAAACAGGGAAAGGACTTTATCTTTGCCTAGTAACTTTTTTTTATGCCATTTTGCTGTCATTCCCAAGGCGGAAAGCAGCAGTTCCAACTTTGGGGAAGTGTCTTTTCTCCTCATCTATCACCCCTGGATTCTGCCCAATTTACGCGGCGTAAATAATTGAGGAGCGCAGGCGCGTCGGTGGCGTTGCTTCCCGTTTCCCCGGCACGGATCTGGTGCCAGGATCCCTGGGAAAGGGGCCCAATAATAATGTACCCGTCCAAAGTAATTAAAGTGCATCATTACATATAAATTTGTAATTAAACACTTTAACGTAATCATCCCACACAGCGTGAGTCCTGATGAATTAATTAAAAGAACTCCAGAAATTAATGTTTTCCGTGTCAGTATTGTTGTCGCTGCCTTCCTTCGCCATCTCCCTAACTATTCCTGCAGCATGTTGCAAAGTAATTAGATCATTACTGGGGGAAGGCCCAGAAGTCCAGAAGGGAAGCAGAGGAGGCGACGAGAACACCGACAAAAAGCGGCAAAATGTAGCAACCACACAACGGATCGGAGTGGAAGCCGTCCAGGTCGTCCCACACGTTTCGTGCGGAAGGAAACCTTTGCTTCCCTATCGCGCAGCCCCCCGAGAGCTAAGGGTGAATCCAAACATTTGCAATTTGGCATCTCTGCATTTTGCACGTCGGGCCGGACATCCGGCTACAGCAGGAGTTATCAAACTTTTAAAGCCAGGGGCAGGGTCACGCTCCCTGGAGGAAGGCCGGACGGCCGTTTTGCCCTTCCTCCGCCACACGGCACTTTCCTAGTGCGGTGGAGGCCATAGGGGACCCACATGAAATGGTGCTGAATCCGGTCTGCGGGGCGCAGGTTGACAATCCCTGCGCTACGGTAATGGAGTAGAGCCTACATCTAGCGACTCAATGCTGAGTGTCGGGCAGTGGTAAATAACATGACTCCCTAGAGGTGCCAATGGCTATGGGCGGAGGAGCCCCTTTAGGTGGGGCGAGGGCCCCCCTCAGTGGAGGAAATGCCACTGGAAACCATCCTATTGGGCCCAATGGCAAAATGAGTGGAGGGGGAACTCTAATTCCCAACAGTCATGGAGATGAAAGAGGCCATGCCAGATGGACTGGTTGTGAAGTCGCACCTTGTCCATATCCTCAAGGCTGTGGCAGTCCATTGCAGTCCCGGTGTCAAATCCTGCATGTCTCATTCCATACGTGCCACAGGAGATGGCTCTGTGATCATAGTGTGTGGGTCACTTCATGGGAAGTTGGGATCCACGTTAAACAAATTTATTTATTTATTTATTTATTTATGCCCTGCCCATCTAGGAGATTTTCCTACTCTGGGCAGCTCACAGCGCAAACTCGTCTAGACTAGAGACTCCAGCATTAGGGAGGGATCTGCAAAGGATTGGTAAGCAAACCCAACGGGGTTGACTTTTGAGTTATTACAACAGTAAGGCAAAGGTCGCCCTCGCTCAAAAGCCGGTCGTATCCAACTCTAGGGTCCGGTGCTCATCTCCATTTATAGCCAAAGATCCAGCGCTGTCTGCCTCTTCCGACACTTCCGTGGACATGTGGCAGGCATGATTAGACACCAGAGTGCCCGGGATGCTGTTACTTTCCCCACTGAAGAGGTCCCTATTTATCTACCTGCAGTTTCTTGGTTTCAAACTGCTAGGTTGGCAGGAGCTGGGACAGAGATGGGAGCTCGCTCCGTCGTGTAGCACTCGGGTCTCAAACGGCTGACCTTCTAGTCACCAAGTTCAGAGTCTTAACCACTAAGCCACCGCAGTCCCACTCAACAGTAGGCTATTCTTGTGTGGTGTGTGTGTGTGTGTGTGTGTCTGTGTGTCTGTGTGTGTCTGTGTGAATCTGCTCCACCACCGTCTTCTCTAAGCAGCTGTTCCCCAGATGTGGGTTGCAGAAAGCAGCCAAATCTTTGGCCAAAAATGCACATAATGACGAGATCACTTTTGACGGGCAGGGAGGCATCCTCTTCTCTCCCTGCCCTGCCCTGCCCAGCGTGGCACCAATCAGCAGGTGCACAATCAAACCACTGGGCACCGCGTGGCGTTGTGGGTCACTCTGGAGGTCCGTGAACCAGGACAAGCCCCGGCAGGGCCCAGCTGGGGAAAGCTGGTGGAACGGAGCCATGTTAATTATTCCCCAGCGGGGGTCCCCTTGTTTGAACATCACGTTCACTGCTGCCCAGGCCTGTCGGTTTTTGCTTTGCCACCTGATCTTCTCCACGCGACACAATCTCCATGTTTGAAGTCTAAGTGGAGGGAAAATCCACCCTCTGGCGTCAACTGGAGGAAAGCTTGGGGGTTGGCCGGAGGTGGAACCATATCTACCCGAGCATGGGGTGCTCCTTCTCAGCTGCTGCCGAATTTCCCAAACAAAGTCAAATGAAATAAAATAAAATAACAAGAGGGAGTTATAGAGTGAACTCTCCCGAAAGCCAGAATGAAATATTGCATTCCCAGGGACAACCCTGAGCGCATTTCAGTCACAGGCGTTTGCCGAGTTTAACAAGAATAAAAGGTTTACACATTTCCAGGGGGTTCAAAGGCCACAGAGGCTTTAGTGGTTAAGACCCTGAGCTTGACGGCTGGAAGGTCGGCAGGCCAGCAGTTTGAGACCCGAGTGCTGCGTGATGGAGTGAGAGCCTGTCATCTGCCCCAGCTCCTGCTGACCTAGCAGTTTGAAAGCAAGAAATCGGAAGTCGATAAATAGGTGCAGTGGTGGGCGTCAGCAGGTTCGCACCGGTTCGCCAGAACCGGTAGCAGAAATCCTGGCTGCCTCCCCTGCCCATCCAAGTTTTGAAATGAAGTAGTCCTACTGCTTGAATGGAAACAATAGCTGGGCTTTCTTGGTGGTGGCTCCATTCGCCAGGAACCCTTTGCCATCACACGTACGCCTGGCCTCCAAGGTGTTCCACAAACTGACAAAGGCAGGAAATATGCATGGAGGTGTTCAATAATATTTTGCCTCTCTCTCTTACTTTAGACCTGCATGTCTATCTGTATCCTGTTATTATTATGCTCTGGTTTTTTATATATATATATGGGTTGTTGTTTTTTACTCTGTGCTCCTTCCACAGAAGGTTCTGCTGCTTCTTCTGCTGTATCCAAATCCAAATATAGGTGATCATCACGGCCATCAGCCATGAAGACTGTCCTGAGAATATACTGCAGTGGCCTTTCATTTGCCTTCTACATCGCAGCGTGACACCCATCGTACCACCGATCCAGTTCCGCGAGTCACTGTCTGGTCCTGAGCCCTTTTGGCACGCAAAGTCCACATCATCATCATCCGCAGGCCAGGATAGATGAAGCTGCTGCCGTCCATCAAGATGGATTCAAGTGGGGTTTAATCCACTTGGGAACCATCACCCTTTCCTGTAGACTTAGGCACCCAAGGCTGTTAGTCCTCAGGGTGGTTAGGTTAGTTAACCACCCACCTGACACTCAACGTTGAGTCACTGGCAGTAGGGTCTACTCTATAACCGTAGCCAGACTAGCCAGAAGGTTACCTAGCCTTTTTTTTATAATCCTCATGGTTATAAGGATAATTTGTGTGTGTATGTGTGTGCGTGTGCATGTATGTGTACGTACGTGTGTATGAGAGGTAGAGCTTGAGATATCTGTCAAGTGTCATGGGACAAATAGATTTTTTTTAAACCTGGATTTCTCTTTTGTTAATTGCACTTTGGCTTCGACTCTTGTGCTAGGATTGGACACGGAGCCAAAATTATATTTTGGAGGTTGAAATGGTTGCTTGATGAGTGAATTGGAGAGCTAAATCAAAAGCTAGAGGAATTCCCTTCCCTCCCAACCATCTACTGCCGTTCCCCCCTAACCCCCGCACCCCCATTGTACCATTGAACAGATGGGAGTCGGAAATCCTTTTTGATCTGCTCGGAGTCAGACAGAGTCCCTATCAATTGATTGAAATCTACCCTCCGTCCATCACTCTTCGACTCCACTTGTCCTTTGATATGTTGGCTTATTCTGCTGTCGTTGATCCTCCGTTGCTTTAAAAGCCAGTCAGCCGTACAGTCAGAGATACTGTTGGCAAATAGCCTTCTTTTTTTGACATATCACCAGGGGTTCAGAATGCATCTCAATCATGGCTGTCTGCAATATGACAGATTAGAAACATGCGCTTTCCTTTGCCAGAGGTACCTGAGCCATTGGTTAGAGAGCCCTGTGAAAGGGGTGTTTGCGCTTGGAGTTCAGCTCTTGCATTGAGCTCGAGGTGGGAATAGATTACCTCCAGTTTTCCTTTCATCTTTAAAACATGATGGTTCAAGTGCTTGTCACTAGGCTGCAGACGCCTGTGTGGCGATTTTGCTGGCAGTGTCAGTGAAAATGTGCACCCGCAAGGCCAGTTTCCATGCTCTTCTGCATTTCAAACTATGCGTCGTGAAAAAAGTTGAAGCATGTAATGGGTTGCTTGTGTCTTTATGAGCAATCACCACCTACATTTGTGCTTGCCGGGTCTGCAAAAGAGCCAGCGCTGTCTTTGTCTGCAGGCATCTCCATGGTCATGTGGCAGGCACCAAATCATGGAGAACACTGCTACCTTTCCCGCCAAAGCAATGACTGTTTATCTGCTTGCAATTTCTTTCTTTCGAACTGCAGGAGCTGGGATAGGTGACCGGAACTCACTCAATTGTGCAGCACTCAAGTCTCAAACTGTTGAGCTGCCAACCTCCGTGTTGTCAAGCTCGGTGTCTGTAAGATATACCAAACACCTGAACTAGGTATTGTACCAGAGAGTTTTGTGTGTGTCTTGGAAAAAGTAACTTTTTCGTCGATATTTATTAGCTGCACCAAGGCCCTGGATAGGGAGAGGCTTCTAAGAGCTGAACTCCATAAAGGTCTGGCCATGAACCATCCCTTCCATGGCAACATCTGTTCAAACTTCCGGCCAACACAGAGAAATCTCACGGCGAGAAACCAAAACATCCAGGCATGTTTCACTCAAA